>JACSYO010002129.1:600000-902500 GCA_016806645.1 Ophiodon elongatus
ACAACAACAACAGATATTTTGTCAGATAAAATACAATAACAGGTCAAAATGACTGCACAATGACACCTTACTGTACACGTTTACAACAATGGCCAGGTAAACCAACACAGAGGCAACATGATGTGTGTGGAACTCTGTGGAAAAATGGCACCAAGACACCAAGTGGGCTTGAAGTAACGATGGAGGAACGGATACAGTATTTGCTCTAAATATATTCTAATGTGCTGCTGCATTTATTGAAAGCAGAGCCTGATGACTACTCCTGTGTCGGAATGAGATGGAGCGTGGCAGTGTAGTAAAAGGGAGCAGAGGTTATAAAAAGCGATGAACCTGCCAAAGGGGGAGAGGGGGTTACCTGTGGCCCCCCCGATGCCGGTGGCAGGCGCGTTAGAGGGGGATGTTTGCTGGCATTGGGCTGGGAACGGGGGAACGAAAGAAGGGGGCTTTAAGATGGACCTTTGTAAGCGACGGCGTCTGCAATGTGAGCGCAGTGTGGTGCACTCTGGGAAGTCCTTAAGCCATGCATTATCGGTTGAACTACAACACCATGCAAAGAGTCAATAATGCCAAGCTGCTCAGAGGAAATAGGGAACATTGTCTGATTGAGAGCCACAGGTATGTACGTTTGAGGCAGGCTACAGGAGACCCCAGAGGCAGCCACAGCACGAGGCCAGGCAGTGAGATGGAGCGCATGGGGCGGGGACGGTCTGGCTTACCCTAAAAGTCCCCCTCACACTTAGCCCACACTGAATCCCTGGCCTCACACAGCTGCAAGGTACACAATAGTAGCAGGGGGGGACAAGAGAATGATAAATATTGCAAAGTGACAGAATGTTTGGTATATAATGACAGAACACCTCATCATCAGACATCATACTGTAGCTATAATGTGGGGTTTGTCTGCCTAGGTTTCCAAGCCTGCTACGCAGAGAGAGAGACTGGACTGGTGTGTAAGCCTCTGACCTACCTCTGCCGAGTGGGGGTCTGGGTAACACAGATAAACAGAGAGCACATGATGAATCTAATGGCAACTTCCATACAAGCAGGACGAGCTATGCTTCTCTGATGTTTCCACACATTACCCAGAAACATCATCACATAACACAAGCAATGAATACATAGGAGATTTGCTCACTACGGTAGCACAAAAATGCTAATATTTACATAATTCTCAGGCATCTGTGTCTAAAAGGCAACTTTTATTAATTCAGACATTCGTTTGGGACAGTTGTTTGGGAACAGTCAATAAAGGGGAAAGGTATCTTTGATATCTACAGTGACAAGTCCTACAGAGTCCTACACTCGTCCACCGTCTCCATTGGACAGAGCCACAGCGAGTCTGAGAGAGGGCCGCTGCAGCCCCACCTGTGGTGGCGGAGGGGGTGTTGTTGCCAAGGGCTGATGTTTACCTGTAGACATGCTCTCCCCGGGAGACAGTCCATCCAGGAGGCCCTGCTCCAGGGGCTGGGGAACTGGGGCCATGGCCGGGCCAGTGAACCCCAGGGGGGCTGTGGGCGGCTGAGGAGGGGGCAGACTGGGTCTCTGCCTGGGCTTAGGGGCGGGCCGCGACTTGGTGAGCGTTCCGGTCAGGGAGGGTGGGGACGAAAGGGAGTGGGACGCCCCAAATGGGGTCTGCCCAGGGGAGGATGGGGGCACTTGCCCTGGTGGGCAGGCCAGTCCATAAGGGGAGGGGGTGCTAGGAGGTGTGGGGGACAGGCTGACCGGTGACGGCTGACCTGTGGACTGGTCGGACATCCCGCAAGACTGGCTGTAAGGGACCTTGGGAGGCACAGGGGCCAACTTCTTGGAACCTGGAAACATACAACACAGTTATATTAGTGTTAAAAATGAAAATGCATTCACTTGAACTGAAGAAAGCCAGTTCAGATTAAGAGATGCGCTGACCTTTGCGCAGGGTGTGTGGACTGTGCTCTGTAGAGTGGAGGGAGTGGCTACTGCTCTGAGGACTACAGCTGGGGGGGACAGTTGGGCCTGCAACCTGGATGCCTTTGTGTCCAATTACAGGGGAGAGCTCTTTACTCTTCAATGAACTGAAAAAGACAGCAAGACATTAGTGTGTGAACAGCAGCAGACTCAATAGGTTTGTGAACAGTATCTCACGTACATTACCTCTATGCCACAACAACCACTACCACAATCACCATCATCATCATCATCATCATCATCGTCATCATCATTTAAAGTGTTTCACTATATGTAAGTACAGTGTTACCAATATTACTAAGTTTTCTCAAACCCAGATCTTATGTCAAGCAAGGCTGTCAAGGTAAAGTAAGTGCTTAGCGAGAAAATGCTTTCACATCTTTTTAAACAGCTGTTAGTTAACAGTTTTAGACACAAATGGTGCACATCAGGACATAAGTCCATACAACTACAACAAAGATGAAAAGATGAGTGTTGTTGCATTTGCAAAGATTTTGTCTTTTTCGTTGATGAAAATGGAATCGACCAATTAGGGATTCTTTTTTTTTTTTTTTTACTAAAAAATAAAGTTAGATGGCATTGGCGTATCAATCAGACTACCTAACAAACCAGATTAGTATTTCACCATTAGTGTTATATTCAAATAGATATAATGATAATTTATTAATAAAAAACACATTTCAGTCTTAATGAAATAAAAAGTAAGTAAATAAAAGCTTCCAGGCATGTTTTTCACAACACCAGTAAATTGGATGAATTTGTTGTTTTATATCCTGAATTTTAAGTTTTGATTTGATAAATATATATATATCAAATCAAAACTTAAAATTCCTTTCTTCTCCGTAGATACAGGGACTTACAATAATCTAGAAAAAAATATTGATGTTGAGAGACTCAACTACAGTCCAGCTGGGATCTCAACTGGACTCAAAAGATTTCACACTTGATTTATGACAAAAACGCCACTGAGCTAAACAAGGTGTACATATCTGTATCCAGCAACAAATAGAAACAAGTAGCATGAAAGCTTCTTCTCACTGTAAGATGTACGCTAATCTGTATTTAATGTGTGCAATGTGGATATACTCAATAATATGGACAAGTATGGTTGCAAAACTCATATGATCCAACACCCACAAGGAGCAGCGGTACTGCAGTACGGTGGTCACATTTGTGATCTTATTAACTGTAGTCCCTTTGAGCAGTCTTTCCCCAAAAATAATCCATCTGAATGGGAAGTCATGGAGCTACCAAATCACAAGAGGGCGCATTATCAAGCGAGCTTGTTCTTATCACTGTTCTTATTTGCTGAAATGATTCACACTGTCCAGCGTGGTTGTAACACCACAGACATATGAGTCAGGAAACTGTCACAGCCACTTCATACAAACTCTGCACTTTGGGTCAAGCTGGAAGATGCGTAAACTGTATGAAGATATTCTATACTGTAGCTGAACAGGACATAATTGCAAACGATTCTACGTTACTAACCTTAAAATCTTTACCACCGTAAAAATGTTTTCCTTCTGCTGGTTAGTAAAAGAAATGCTGCTGTAGAATAAATACATTCATATGCTTTTTGATGGCCATATGCAGCATTGTCCATGTATTTATCGTCTACTCAATACCAGCATGAAACTGAGCGCTATAAAAGCCAGTAACATCCTTTGTTGCTAGGCAACCCCCATGAGAGGCATCCCTGGACAACCTGAATGTTACAGAATCTGAGGTATGTAATTTGAAGGGGGAGAAAAAAAAAAAAAGCAAAAAGAAAATATGAGCCAGCGAGCTAGAGGAGAGGAGAGATACAGATGCCACTCTGTGATGCATCCATAGTGGCCATGGGTGTGTTGTATTTACCTAGTCAGCCTGGGGGGTCCTCTCTCTCGGGCACATGGACAGGCAGCCCACGGCGGGGGTGGGGGCGCGGACGAAGGGAGGCTAGGGGGGTTGCCAAGGGACTGGTCATGGCGGGCTAGTACCAAGGAGGTTTTGATGTAGAGTGGAGAAGCATTAATGTCTGGTGGGGGAGCATGCGACATGTCACCAGGCGGGCTGTGCTTGGGGAAATGCAGACAGCTGGGTTTGGGGTTCGAATTGATGTCAAGTGACGAGGAGGAGGAGGAAGAAGAGGAGGTAGGGGGTGGGGCTGGGGGAGTGAAGCCAGACCAGCGCAGTGGGGGCGGGGGAGAGGCGGGGGGCTGGGACTCTGGACCCGGTGCCACAGGGCGAGCGCAGGGTGGGGGTTTGGGATAGAAGAGGTGGGGGGCAGTGTGGCACGAGGAGATGGGGTAAGGGGGGGGTGGCCGGTCCTCCCCTGGGGGTGGGTGGGCATGAGAGGTGTCCGGCCGATTGGGCGACACGTTGTCAGAGCTGTAGATATTAAGAGAATAGACAGCACAAAAAACAGCTCTAGTGACTGAACAGGGAGACGCATTGGAGCGATATAGGATAAGCTGTTTTGATGATTAGGGTGTTAGTGTGTTAGTTGGTCCGTAGCCAAAAGCAGAAGAAAAAATAGAAAAAAATTTGCATTTTAGGGTGGGCGGTGGGCACCAAGCTTAGCACACAGTCAGCTTAGTGCAAATACAAAGACAAGCACAAAGAAACAGCAAAGGAAAATAAAGTTTTGTCGCCAAAGGAAAAGAATACAGTGTGTAGGACTTCCTCTGTGATCACCTTGTGTCTGCACACTGCATGGAGCTGTGAGGATCTGTCTCTGGAGCCAAAGTGCCGGTCTGAAGTCTACAATGTTATCAAGCTGAGCTGATGACTGAATATCTCCTCTCTGCTGCATATGGAAACCCTATCTGCCCGTATCCTTCAGTTTATGACTTGTTTGCATTGCAGGTCCTGCAGTCAGCCCAGGACAGTGTGAAACAGACACAAAACCCTTTCATCGGCTGAAAGAGCCACAGGAGAGGAGGGGAAAGCCAGCCAAGCCAGAAGCCATATTATCTATTGTCTGCCACACAGGCAGAGGCAGGGACCATGAGGCGATTATTCATGTGTTTAACTATGATAATCATACCAAAAAATGTCAAAGTGTCAAAAAGAAAAGGAAATAATTCACGACCAAAGCTAAGAAAGCCAAGCCACAACAATGGGATATTGGAAATATTAGCATGCTCGCAAAGGACTTGCAGATTGAAGCTTAGTGCCATGTAAAGAAACAAAACTTCCAAACAGTATTTGGACTAAATCCCTTCAGAATTAGAGTCTAAAAATGTCATTAGCCTTTTGAGAGAATTTTACCCACAATGGCAGACATGAACCTGACAAACAACGGGGAGAACTGAAGAAATGTGAGAGTGTGAGAAATCATAATAATAACAGAATGAGACATGAAGAGTTGCAAAACAATAGTATGATTAAAACAGCCAATGATCTTGATCACACAGAGCTGAGAAAGTTGATGATGATGACGGTGATGACAACAAAAATGAACAGGAGAGGATGCGTGAGCAAGAGGGGGACGGCATCTCCACTGTGACTTACCAGACCCTTTCTCCAGGCGGCGGTGTCGTGGACGGGGAAGTGGCGAATTCTCCGGGTTGCTCTGGGATTAGAGTGTCTGCGGGAGAGCCGGGGCCTTGCATGCCTGGAGGTGTGGAGGAGGTCTTGCGCGCCAGCGTGGCTGAACCCTTACGAGACACCCAGGACGTATCCATAACCCGGACGCCCATACTGGAGACAAACACATATCCGTAATCAGTTACGTTGATGAAGAAAGACGTGAGTGGGGGAGGCAAGGAAAGAAGTGGGGAAAAGGGCATGATACAGTACCTTTGTATCTTCCTAATGCTGCGTTAGTAGGGGGAAGAGAGGCAAAGGGGATATGAGGTCAGAATGCACACTTGGTTCACAACACCAGACTTAACCACTCAGTACTCTGTATATGACGGGGAGATGAGATCCACAGTGGCAGGGGGGAGCAGAAGAGACGTTTCAGAGGCACACATATCTACTGAGCACCAATTAAAGACTTGTTTTCTCTAATTAAACCTGTTTGGTCTGAGAGACACATCATCAGACACTTTATCGTAAGCTACTAATTACACTAAACAGATAAAAGCTATTTTCTATCTCCCCCCTATTGATAGTTGCTGATTATGGGATGCAGGAGATTTAGATCACTGTCTATAATATCACAGCCTTGTCCTTAGTTTGATTGGGGGTACTTTGGTGAAGCTATCGCTTCTAATTCTGCCAGTGATTTTCCACCAGCTAGATGAGTGACTCAGGCCAGGTGACGTGCTAGCCAGACTGCGAAGGAGGAGCTGGATGTGGGAGGATGGGAAGATAATACTGGAGAAATATTTCCAGAGAAAAAAAAGAGGTAACCAGCAGCCCTTCATCAGAGAACCGTTGCCATAGAGACAATGCCACTCAAGGCAATTCAGACCCATATATTCAAACGAGAGGCTTATCGTCTCGTGATGAATCCTGATAACAGGAGTTGTATGTGTTGGACTTATTGACAGGTGAGACATACGTTACAATGCTCACCTTTCTGTTGCCTATGAAGGTTCTAGAGCAAAACTTTAGGTGACAGGATTTGTAAATACTTTAATGTATTATAATGTATTTTAATGTGCATGCACTCAAATATAATTATTAAATATCAGATGCCTGAGAGGAGGCGTGGGTGGAACGAGAGAGAAAAGAGAGTGAGAAAGGGAGGTGTGGGCAGCAGAAGGATGCACTTGGCATCATACCCATCCTTCTTGTAAAACTCCAGCATCATGTTGTCAGTGGCGACGCTCAGTGGGCGTCGGCTCTGGTCGTGCTGCTGCTTGCGCTCGGATTGGTCCATGTCTGGTGAGGGCATGGAGCTGTAGTTGGAGTTGTGGTTGGTGTGGATCGGGCTGCCGTAGCTGCCTGTCAAGTTGAATTCAATCTCTGAGGGAGGAGCAGACACACCATCATCATACAGTATAATGATGGTCTACTGCATGCTGATGCTTACAGTGGTGTTTGTATGTGTTGGTCTGTTTGGAATCTACCACTTTTAAGAATAGGAGTTACAGTATCTACCTAGATAAAAACCTGATATAAACTGTTTTCCTTTGTGTCAAATACAGTATCTTAATGGTTTGTAATTGAATGCTTATTTAAAAAAGTAACTAGCTTTATTGCATTTCACTCCACAGAGTAACAGTATATGAACAGGAATATAACTAGGACATTCTCATTGTAACTCCACACAGTACTTGAGAAGTGCAAAGAGCAAACACAGCATGAACTGCTGCCCCAAGTTACTGTAGGTGTGACATGATGCTGCAGCTTCGGCCACATCGTGCTCAGATACCATGAACAGTTTATTATGCTTCATGTATGTGTTTGTTGTGTTACAGCTGGTGTGTTTTATGGCTTCATGGTGCATTTCGGTGTCGGTGTGGTTGATGTGATGTTTTTCTTTTAACTTTTATGTGAACTGACAACCATGAAGAAGAACGATTACAAGGTATCATCGTATTTATATAAGGCTGAGCAAAAGTAAATAATAAGTATTTAGTAGCTTTGATAGATTAATTTGATCAAAACTGGCAAAATTGTGGGTCATACCCTACTATATATATTGCCAGTTTTATATATATATATAATCCCATTATACAATTTATTGAAGATCAATAAAATGGATATGGTCGCCCAGCCTGACTACAATATTACATACATAGTATGTGATCCCCACCTCCAGGGAAGAACCAGTCAGCATGCTGGATAATGGGCTCAATGATGCCAACAATCTGTAGGGACAGGGTGGTCATCATCTCTGTCATGTTCCTGGAAAGAAAAGAAAGAATTGAACTGCAGTATGATTCTTATGTGATAAGTTTAGGTAAGGTAGTTGTGTTAAAAAAAAATACATACGGTTCAGTGTGTGTCCAAAGCAAATTAGGGCCGAGAACAATCGCCATGTTACCAGGTGACATCTTGTTTGCGTCTTGGTAGTCGCTTAGCTTGGCTAAGAATTTGGTTAGATATCTGTGGGATTTACATAGAAGAGAACATTACATACCTTATTTATTCCTTTTAGTCAGACATGTTAAGACTTGTGCAGCCACACACATCTATAACTCTACAGAGCTAATGACTGTCGTGATTAATTAATAATAATTCTCATTATTTTCCCACATTATCAGTATAACTGTACACATCCCAACCTATGCCACTTACTGTAAGTAAAGTAATGGCAGCAGCAGTTTAAACCTACAGATATAGACATGTTGATATCATCTTCTACAAGCAATTGTAATACTTGCCACTTGTATACAATGATTACTACAGCTGTAAAAGTCATTGCTGACAGGTGTCAACATCTCAGAAGCGTCTGCATTTCAAACCTGCTGCTGCGGTTATTTATCTTGCCTGTAGGTGGTGCAGGTTGGTTCTCTTTAGAAGTTATGTTTTTGGTTTGGTTTGGTTGTCAGCAGGATTATCAAAAAAATCTACTGGCCCTGTTTTCATGAACGTAGGTGAAACACTACACACTACATTCTTTTTCACTCATGGAGCCTCAACAGCCTTAGAAGCTGGTCTGCACTCTTCGCGTGCCCTTCTTATTTTCATAGCAGTAGTAGCATTATTAGAACATGGTATGTACAAACTATAAGACAGAAAATGGGGGAAAGCGACTGACCTGAGATTGTTCAAGTTGTCTGTGGGGAGTTTTTCACACACTGCCAATAATGCTTGTAGTCTCTTATCCATATCTTGAAGGCTTGAGAAATAAAACCAAAAATATTATGGCTTACTGTTTGCTCCATTTCTTGATAAATGTCACCATTATTCATTTTGGCAGTTAAGACCCCCTTGCAAAAAGACTTGGGACTATTTTCTGTTTTTTATCAAGGCCAATGGTATAATTGAAGAAAAGGCATTTAAGAAGAAAACTGCAACTCACTTTGAGGCCTGAATCCATTCATCATAAAGTTCAGTGGTCATCAGTGGCTCGGGGAGCTCACGGAGGTATGATTTTAGAGCCCCTTTGGGTGAGAAAAACAGGGAGAGAGTAAAAAATTGTTCGCTTTTAGGACAGGAGAGTTGTTTTCTCTCTTCAGAGTACTGGCGAGGCCATGTCCCATATTTCCACTCCCCTCCAGCAGGCCCTTGCAGCTAGCTGCAGCTGCCAGATTCATATCGCTCAACACAGATTTTATGCTAATGTATGAAATGCACAGCAATATCAGAACAGAAAGCCTTCAGGAAAAGAGCACTGAGGGCAGAGCTGATGAAGACTGCACTATGCTCGCCTGATGAAGAACCACATTTTCCACCAACCAGGTCCAATTGGAAAACTTATTTGCACTTACTTGCAAATTACCTTTCCACATCATCAAAAACTGGCAGATGTTGAGTAAAAATAATTGCCTATATATAACATACATGTATTTTCCAGTCGAGCCAGTTTTTACAGTTTTCCTGACTTACAATGACAGTGTAGGGGTTGTTGTTATGGAAATGGCTTTGAACAAGGCATTCGTGTGGGTGTTGTTCACCTGCGATGGCGTGTGGGTCGGAGGAGTACTCCTGCACATCCAAAACTCCACAGTCCAGGGATGCTTTCAGCTTCTTCAGCTTGGAAGCTGACGGAGCCACTCTGAAGAGGCCCTGCAACCCCACACACAGGGAAAACATAATCATGTATAATTATCACATCTAACATGATGCTGGTCAAAAGTAATAGCCTCTATAGTTGTGCACTTGACACTGGTTGATGATGAATAAAAAGGAAAACTGGTGGCTTTACATGTTTTTGTCCATTAGTGTATTAATATATTACTGTGAACCATTTTCCAAAACATGGCATCAAATTTTAATTGATCTAATTACCACAAAAAACATTGTAAAGATGATGAGTAACCTCAATCTCAGAGCCATGTTTTCTGGTCCAAAGATATTGCTACTTGTCTTTTATCTTCTTTCGCAACTTAAATTTATTTGAGTTTGAGTCTTTCCAGTCTGACAAGGAAGGATAAAGTCAGGTTTAAACTATTTACTGAATATGGGAAATAACAGCAGCTCTATGCTTTGAGATGGTCATCATTTCTGTCAATTAGGGATATAAAATACATTTTATGGCATATTTGTGCATGCAGGTGCACACATATGTGAGTGGTTGCAATGTTATCTTATAAAAACAAGGATAGATAAGGATTAAGTTTAAGCACCAGGAGTGTCTTTCATGACATAGACTCAAGTGTGATTAAAGATGACCAAAATAAGCATATTATCTCACACCTAAAATTCCTAAGTGTCTATGTGTGTGTGCCTTCTACCTCTTCTTGCATGCCACACTCTAACAGCATTGTGACACATGCTTCGATGGGGAAGGCAATCTCTCTCCCACTAATATTCAGGTGTTCCTCCAGAGACTTGCCAAACGACGGCTTCTCCACCCACGCCTCTGCAACACAAGACAGCAGCTTGAATCACACTCAGACACAAACAAACCTACGCACCTTAACAGCATCTTCACCTGAACGACTTTAGACCAATGACTGAATATAAAGTTTGGAGGCAACAGTCATCAATTAAATCCAAACTGCAACTTAATGTGACTTTCAAGATTAAATTACAGTTTTCCTGGTGCCACATCTCTATTTCTAGTATTTTAATAGGAACATGTGATGTTAAGCCCTCTGTTTGGTTCATCATCCGTTAACTAGCCGGTAGCACACATATGGAGGTGGATAATTATAGCCTAATGAGATCGTTATGTGACATGTCAGGGCTATTAACTCCATTCCTTCTCATCTTCATATTGCTTTAGGTGCAGAATTGGAGCAGACACACGCGCACACACACACACACGCGCGCGCACGCACGCACGCACACACACACACACACACACACACACACACACACACACACACACACACACACACACACACACACACACACACGGAGTACCAGACTCACCTTGGTGAGCTTTAATCTGGGGCAGGATATTTTGAAGAATCTCTAATGACTTCCTGTGATATTCTGCCTGCGTTTCTATCAGCTATAGAAGGAGAACAGATTAAAACAAACAATCCCTGACAAGTGTGTATCATGTAATGCTGTTTTTGTTATTAGATAATCTACAATGTCTATTGTGACATGTGCTAATATGGAAAATGAATATTTTATTTGCTTTTTGAAAATAAAGATCATTGCTTCCACTGGGATTGCAACTTGGAGGACAAAATATACTTACTGTCTGAAAATAATTTGCATAGTCTATTTCTTTGGCCACAAAACTGTACATATCTGCTGACAATTGATCCTGAAACAGAAAGTAGAGAGCAACCATCCCATAAGAAATGATCCAGACCTACTGTAATATTATCCTGGAAATTTGGTCAATTTGTATTTGATACATGCAGAAGGGCTTTAAATCAAATGGAGGGCAAAGGATCTGGAGGAGGGAAGACTATTTGATCGGCTCATATTGGTGACTCACCCTACAAATCTCCATCCGATTGGCTGCCTCCTCCATCTCCTCTCTGAGGGACTCGGACTTGGCACCGGGCTGCAGCGTGCTCGGGTGACTGGATGACTTGGACGACTGGTGAAATCTATGGGCATGAGGTAAAACAAATTGGATATGTCATACTTCCTGCACAAGCATTTCAAACCTGAGCCTTTATTTAAAAAAAATAAGAGAAGGTTGCAGCCTGGCTTTTGTGGACGTCACCTTGTTCTAGCGGAGTCCATGTCCAATACAAGTTTCGCTAAGTGCTTCCTCTGTTTTTGGATGTTGGGAATGTCCACCTGCAAAAGAAAATTTTGTGCATGATTAAAGTCAGATCAGGGAATAAAAGTGCAGCACTTTTTAGGTAAATGAGGACCATATTCTCTTTGTAATGCTTTAATAGTCATAAATAAAACAGTGAGAGTGTGGCTCTGTAAGTCAGTCATGTCAGGGAGCTGTTTTGTCTTAATTGGTGCTCACCTCAGCGAGCACATAGAGAGGCTCCACCACATCTCTCTCTATCTGGAACTCAAATTGGATGAGCTCCTGGGCCAACTTCTCCTCTGTCTCCCCACACATCTTCAGCATCTTCCTGTTTGGTGAGAGCCAAACACAGAGTCAGAAACAATCAAATACAATTAAAATGCAGACAAGGGTAATGAGGACAGAGAATAATTCAATAGCCTAA
The DNA here is from genome assembly GCA_016806645.1 of Ophiodon elongatus. Taxonomy (NCBI): domain Eukaryota; kingdom Metazoa; phylum Chordata; class Actinopteri; order Perciformes; family Hexagrammidae; genus Ophiodon; species Ophiodon elongatus. The sequence continues at coordinate 612,093 of JACSYO010002129.1, forward strand.
TCAATAATTAAAGATGACTCCAGGGAAGTGTGTGAGCAAAGGCCAGTGACTTACCCGAGGAGAGAGTCGTCCCCCAACACTGCCGCCCCTTCTACCATACATTGTGCCAGGATTGTGAGCGGTAGTTTTTTCTGATCGTAGAGAGAAATAACATAAATACAGCTTCTGTGAGAATCATACAAGACTATGAATAATGTTGCATCATCACACATCCTATCAGTTTGCATCGGTATTCAGTGTCTGAGACAATGATGGACGCAGGTACTCACGGAAGGTGACTTGACAGATCTCTTCTCCATATCAGTCCCCTGCTGACCCTGCAGGCAGGCAGTCAGCTTCTTGTGAGTGCTGTGTGTCACCTGCTTGACCAGATCCAGACGCTTCTCCACCTGAACACACACACACACACACACACACACACACACACACACACACACACACACACATCAGGAACCTCTTGGCATACCATGCACCCATGTAATACCACAGACACAACGCTGCACCCTAAAGGTGCGATGACGCGAAGCTACAAACTGACGCTTGTTGCTGCATGAAGGGCGTGGGCGCGCTACAAATCAAAGTTTAGCTGGTCTCCACTTTTTTCATGTGGTTTTGTTTCACCTTGTTCTGTTTCCAACTGAAAACGTGCTGTTAGCCAGTTTCCAGCGCTATTTAACGACATGACTACGTTAAACAGCGACTCGCCGCCAATGTAGTTGGTCACGCTTGGCCGTTTTGTTGCTTTTGTCGTTCGTAGTGTGAAGATAGCATAACGACACATCTTTCATCTGTTATGCAGCAGCATTAATCAGCACCTGCTACTGTATTTGTGGTACAGATTGGCAGTATGCAAAAGTTAATCTCCTCAAGCCAATTGTACTTAAAAATTACAATTTAAGTTGTGATGGGCATTTGTCACTATGTCAGACAATTGATAAACTTAATCAATTTATCATGAATATTGAATAATGAGAATAATCATGAGTAAAATGTTTACGAATAAAACAACCTGAGAATCACTCTTTAGTTGAACTTCATACAGACACATGCTCCCTGAGATGAGACCTTGCTTCGTTTAAGGGGCCACAAGATAAAAACATTGCAGCCAATGATCTCCATCATGGTCAAACGCAGCCATCATAAACACATTATTTACACTTGCCAATTTAAACACAGCATTAACAGTGACAGCACTAACTGCCTAGAGACCATAATTTCACCAAGCATCTGTTTGCAGGTGTTGTGATCGCCCTCCCTGCTTAAACACACACACACACACACACACACACACACACACACACACACACACACACACGCACACACACACGCACACACACTTTTACACCAAAACTCACCTGTAGAAGGTCATCGCTTAACACCTCTGTTTTCTCTGCCCTGTAAAGATAAAAGTGTATAAGGGTTAGAGTATCCAGGGAAGACTACATGCTAGCTTTGTTTTTTTGAGCAAGATGTATCAGCTCTGGCAATGAATGCAGCTTTGTGTACTGTAAAGTCAGGAAACTAAAGATTTCTTTTCACGTCACAGTGGTTGAACTTGTACATATATCCTCTATCAGGTCACTCACCAAAGCAGCCTGTGATGATTACAGATTATTTGTACTCTTAACATCAGAGCAGAAAACATGCTCCTCAGGCGTCTGAAGTATCCTTATCCTATTATTGTCATAGGTCTTTTAAAAAGTTATTATGACACACTAGTTGTGGCTTGTGACTCAAAGTCAGAACAGGAGGGAAACCAACCTGCAGTGTCACGTTATTTTACACTATTTGGCCACTTATCTCTACTTAAAAACCAAAAAAATTATTAAACAAAATAACAGATAACAAAATTATAACAAAAGAGCCAGGGGTTTTATCACAAAACCCATATGTGTCAAAACAAAACAAATATGAAGTTCCTTTTTGTTAGTTGAATTTGAAAGTAGTTTCTCATATTGCTACACATCGATCAGGGAAACAACAAGTTTTTAATTGTTACATTTTATATTTATGAATAATAGATTTTGCCAACATCATTATCAAATGTATTATAAAACAATATTTGTCTTTAAATCCTGGGTTTTTGAACAAACAAAACAACAGTTTCCCATAATAATGTGAAGTCTTTAAAGATATTATCAATGACAGATCTGCAAAGGTCTTGCCAGAATTTCTTAGTGTGAAAGAAATGCCTGTCCTGTTGTGGGTCTGCTCGTATAGCTGAGGAAGCGACTCCCGAGGCTGCGATATCAGAGCGGCGCTCTCCATTCCCTTCCCGCCAGCATCCAAATGCATTGTTGCCGTTAGCTTACAGTTGTTCATGGCCGCTACAAGCTAACTGTTGCGTTGGCTAATACCAGTAGCTAAGATGGTAACATTAGTTAGCGAATGCTCAGTAAAAAAAGGAAACGTAAATCTGAAAAAGGAATATAATTCAATGTCTTAGTGTTTGAAACGTTTACATTTTATTTCCTACCATACTACTGTATGACTCCAGTCGCTTTACTGCAGTTGGTCACACTCACTTACATTCAGTGGAGAGTTGTTTTGTGGCAAGTTAGAATTTGAAGATCAAATTGGGAAATCAGCATTGGTATTGAAGCATTTTAATCAGAATTTCAATAGTATTTTACAAAGAGTTGAGAAAAAATATTTTCAATTGATACTGAGATTTGGTAATGGTTTATTGAAAAAACAATGATTCCTTTTTATATTTTGAGCTCCCTCATGCCTGTCAAAAAGAGGAGCAAACTCCTCTGCTACTATGGACCGGCCTCCTCTGTGACACACATGGAAGGAAACTGAAATACTATAACTGGATAACATGTGAAAATGTTACATAATAAAAATCTTTTTATAAGCAAATTTGAGACACTCTATCCAAATATTGGTGTGTCGTTGCCAAAATGTTTCACAGTTGTGAAATAAAGTACCAGCTGTATTGCATTGGATGTTGACTCATTCACTGAATTTTGGCACATCATCAATGTGGCAGTGCTCCGAAATGGGTGGGCCACATCGATGCACCTGTCCCATTGGAGCATGTGTAAGTAAGTGTGCACGTGAGCGCATGCATTTGAGTGGCTGACTCTCTCAGTCATGATCTTAGAAAATCCATTAGAAGAGCACATTAATTATCAGGCAAACTAGTCATGCTTTAAACTCGCTGAAGCGTTCTAACACCAGCGTGTGCAAAACAAGCAGGACAGCCACTGACAAGGCCACTGATTCAAATATGCCAGTTCCCACTGAGGAGCATCACATCCCACTGTGAATCCAGAAGACTGGGGACTTAGCCAAAGACTGAAGGAAAGGGCAGAGCTGCACTACCGTTGAAGCAGATAAAACTACTCATCCAGAGCACTGAATGAGCCATAAGCTCAGAAAAGAGCAGACCACTGGATATCATAAATACATGGTGTCAGCTCAGTTCAGACAGCTTATATTTTAAGACTTTAGTCCTTTTTGTGAAAGGATTCCCAACAGAGCTCAATATGCCTTTAATAATCCTTCCAGAAAAGAGTAAATCGTCAAATTGTCAGTATACCTACATCAATTTTGGTTGTTTTCTGGAATTCCTTTAAACACACTTGGACACCAACAAAGCACATATCTAAAGCGGCAATTCAGGATCTATCAGGACTACCTTATCAGAGTGGAGGATAACATGTACTTCCTGTACAAAAGGGTTATAGACTAACAAGGGAGCCGACCTTCTAAAAATTTGTCAAAACCAGACCTGCCGACCCCCCAGTGGTACACACTTTCTCTCAGCGCTTCCTCTTCCTGTCTGCCCGACCTCTTCCTGCAATTGTGCCCCAACCATGCCAATGGCAATAGTGGATAATAGCTTTTTTTTGTCTCATTTGTATAAAAACGAAATCTGAAATCACTGTTCACCAAGAGAATGAAAAAGACCTTGGTATGTGCTCTATTATTCATCAGTCAGACAAATACACGTCAGTAGCACATAAATAAAATGCTCTTTTCATGTGGGATGCCTTATCACTCCGCCAAACCCAGTGCAATTGTGTTGAAGAAAAACATCTGATTGATGTGTGTCTGTTTAATGTTGACATGTAATTGTGTACGTAGTCAACAGAAAGCTGAGCTTTAATGATGTCAGTTATTAGAATCATAGCTCTCGTGAGCATGGAACCATGGGAACTGGGTCAAACCATGTACCAATGGATCTTATCACAATCGGCCTGTTGGAAAACTGCTCTGCTCACTGAGGTAGGAAGAAAAATACAGGAAATGTGTCCGTGTGTGTGCATGCCTAAGAGTGAAAGAGAGAATGTTGTAGAGGGAGAAGTTTCTGGCATGATTTGTAAGGATAAGTGTGATCGCAGATTGCTGATTACATGACAAAGGGGGACCAAAATAACCCGAGCATTGCACCAAAATTTGGCTCAGTTTTGCTGCGACATTCCAACTGCCACTGATCTCTGAAACTCTATGTTCCATAAAAGACCTTGCGGGCAAGACTGTCACATGTATACCACACTGAGTATAGCCTGGATGTCTGCAATGCAGCTGTGAGCTCGTCAATGTCTATGCGTCCTCACATTGGCTGACTGAGGTGTCCCTTGGGAGACTCTGGTGGCTGAGGGACCCTAATAAGGGTCATCAGCACAGATAGGGCTGGAGCATCAGCACTGACAGGGTTGTGGAGAAGACACTGTGTTAGCGATGCTTGACTGAGATCCGTGGACGACCTGTGAAACTCTCTGGCTTGGCTGTCTGCAGCTCTTCTGACAACTGAATCATCAAACTTTCTTAACAATATGACAGCTGCATATGAAAGTTTCAATAGTAGAGGTTTGACTCCTGTGAGGGTTTGTGTGAGAGTGCTTTTCTTGAAGGCGTGACTCTTGAATACAGTGTACACCGAAAGGGTGGGTAAAAAAACACAGCTAGTCAATTTCAACGCAGGCATCGTGTTCCCACTGACCGCAATGTCACAACCAATGTCCTCAAAGAAAGCAGACTGTCTTGTTCTTTGAGCTGGTTTCTTAGGAAAGCAGTATCGTACATAACCGGCCTGTGAAGGCACAGAGACAAAATAAGAATGCTTAGGCTGGAATATGGTACAATGTGTACTAGAGTTGCTCTACAACCTGATGTAAAGCTAACTCGCAGGACATTTTGGAGGTGAGGAGTGAAATTCCTCTCAGCAAATAATGTGCAGAATGAGCAATGGGAGGAAAGTAAATACGTGGGAGAGTTGGCAGCCATGTGGGCGGTGTGCTCGTGGAGAGAGAGGAAGACTTTGCCAGGGTTATGCCAACCATCTGCCACTTTGCAGGCATTCCTTTACCTGGAGCTGCTGATGACTCAATACAAACATGCACGCACACACACACACACACACACACACACACACACACACACACACACACACACACACACACACACACACACACACACACACACATACAGACACGCACACAGACACGCACACACACACACGCACAATCACATAATTATACAAAATAATTAACTTAAGTCAAATGCTGAAACTTATAATAATCTTTCAAACTAAGACATACAATTTAATTTCAAAAGCTGACAAAATTGTGCGAAAAAAGAACTATAAATCTCTGGAATGCAATACATGGACAACTAGAGGAAGATTAATTAGTTGAGATAATATTCACACAGACAGATTATGTGCTAGAATTTTAATAACTCCTTCTTCACCTCTGGCGACATTAACAAAGTGCTGATAAGAAGAAGAAGGAGGGTCTGAAACATCTGGGGTTTTGTATTCACAGCTGGCCAAAGACAAATGTAATTTTACTGTGCATATATTCCCAGGAACCTTCGACATTCCAGGTCATTGTAATTCCATAAAGTTGGAAGTAAAACGTGTGCACGAAATACCCAGTTATCCGTCCAAACATCAGCTGCACATTCCATACAAACACATGTTATATAATAAATAACTTGCATCGAGAGATATGTTAATGTTGGAACCCCTCACGCTCAGCCCCCCAGCACTGTGCATGGTTTATGAAAGCATGAATAATCCATGTTGACATAATTAACATGTGAATAAAATAACATCCACAGTCTTGAGCGTGTCGCCTTGGCAGCTAGTCAACTGTTGGCCGTAACACCTTCCGTCCACAGGTCCATCTGATTCGTCCGAACAAAGAGAAAGTGGTCATGCTCTGGTTTGCTCACAATGCTAGCCCGGCTAACTCTCTGGGCCTTGCAGGATCTGTGCTAGATGCTAGGTCCTGTGCTGCGAGGGGAGGGTAGTGGAGCAGAATGGTGGCCCTAGGCCTCAGCAGGGCACCACACGGCCTGGAGCGATGGCATGAGATCCACAGTCAGCCACAAACACACAGACACACATACAAAAACACACTGCAGTGTTCATGCTATCTGCTCTCTGAATATTTCTCCATTTACTGCTTTCCCCAGACCTTTGCCATGCAAACGCATCTAGAGGCCCACTCGGTTTCCTCCCAAATGACAAGGCGGAGGGCAGATGGGACACAAGGTTACTAAAACAGAAAAACCCACTTACTGTAGTTGTCCAGCAAACTAGGTCACAGTTCTGTTAAGTATGCAAGAATAACTGTGAGAGGAGTGAGTGTGCACACACACACGTGCACAGACACGCACACACACAAAGCACACACATGTCCAGAGAGGGAGTGAAGGAATGAGAGAGAGAGAGAGAGAGAGAGAGAGAGAGAAAGAGAAAGAGAAAGAGAGAGAGAGAGAGAGCCTGCAGCATTCAGCAATGTTTCAGTGGAAACACAAGCAGTGAGTTATCTCTAATAACTTTATTCATGGTGAATAATCTCCACAAGAAGCACTCTGTGACTTAACTGTGTTTTTACACCTGACATCTGCCCGAGCTTGTGCACACACATGCACACACACATACGGCACCTAAATTCTGATTTCAAATGTCCAGTAGAGAGCATCAAATAAACAATAGAATGAGGCAATAAAGATCAACGTTGAGCCATCAATGAAAACATTTTGACAAGCCATCATTCTTTGTTAGTTCTAAAATTAAATATTCTCTGCCATTTTCGTATGTAGCACGTGGGTTGGCAAAGCCATACGAATGTGAGGAAACAGCTAATACCAAATGAGCGTTTCTAGGCAACCAAAGCAGATGAAGGATTTAAAATCCCTTGTATAGAAAAGGAAGATAAAGAATCATCTTCTATAATTAAAGAGCAAGATTTTGAATGAAAAATAATAAACTCTGAGAATGAGGGGTAAACAAAACAGGATGTTGTTATTAGTGGATTAGTGCTTCCTGTTTTGAGTCTATTGGCATTCCTGAATGGAAGGAAGTGGGCATGATGATAGGGAGTCGCCCTTCTCCTTTGCAGAACTTAGTTATTTCTAACAACAATACCACTCTACTATAGCTATTCTCACTTACAGCTGTGTATTAGAATAACATGGCAGCTAACTGAATATACAGTAGCTAAGGCACCACTAGAAATGAAAAAAAAACTGTTAGAAAATCAATGAAGCTTTCTGAGTATTCCTATCGCACTAACTTGAAACAACACTGCTTTTAAATAGATAGTTATTTCTTTTTATGAAAACATATTGCTATCTAATGTGTTTTACTTCCATAATCCTCTGTTAATTTCAAAGACAATGTCTCTTGAAGTTATTGAAAGTTACTTTAACAATACCATTTGAGAAGTTATTTGTCAAACAGCCTATTAAATTCTCTTTAGACCTCATCTCACTCCTGAATGCCTCGAAACTTGAATTGCATCTGATTTGCTGCATTTCAGTCAGGCCCTGAGGTCCCTTCCTGTTGGAGATGAGATCATGAGCAACTGACAACTGACTGGTCAACCCTGACACCCGTAACATATCACAGTCGAGATCGAACCAACTTTTATTATGCAGCAGGTCAATAGGAACAAAAAGAAAATCAAAGTGCAAATGAGAGTCTGTTGGCGACAAGCAGACGTCCCCAAAGCTGTTTGTGTATTGTTTCTTACACATGTGCTCTTAACGTACACTCGTGCTGAATTTGTAGTGAACTGCTAGAACATGGGCTCTTTAAGAGTTTTGTTTTTTGATTGAATCAGCGACACAGAAAGGGAGAAACGGCGCTTCTCTCCGATATTACATCATCTCTCTTCTGATGGCCAAAATGGTCCCCTGACAAAGGCTCTTTATCACTAACTCTATCGTGTAGTATGCCGTCTCTGAGAGGCACTGATGGAGTTATTGGGGGGTTATCAAAATGGACCTCTGACACTCCCTGAATGGCACTATACAAGTACAGCAATGGCTCTTGCTTCAAATAAAGATACAAAATCGAAAGCACAAGTAAGGACGCATTCCTTATTGCTGATGACTAATGCCTCAAAACTACATTAAAACTTTTGCCATGAAATGGCCTTGACTTGTTCAATATAATACCGACACTGTGATTTCGAATGAATATTTAACAATGTGACCAGCCAGAAACTATACAAAAGTGAACCCAGAAGAGGAGTGAATCACCTGCCCTGTGAAGGCCACATCAGCAAATCAAGGCAACAAGGTGGAGGAGGAAGAGAGACAGAGGAGGAGACGCTGCATTGGCATTCAACAGGGCTGCCTCTTACATCTCATGTTACCTGTCAGTTATTATGCCAAGAGGTGCACATGTGCAAATGCTGTGCTGAATGTAAAAAGAGCCACGGCTGTTATAATTTAAGCTAACAGAATTTATTTTTCAAGATTAATATGGGATACATTTAGAATGCATGCATAGTATTCAAAGTGCATGCACATCAACGTTCAAACTTGAAGTATACACACACATGCACATATACAATTCCTAATGTTTGCCTTGTGTCCTTCTCCCTCTTTCTATGTGCCATTTGTGTAAATCCTTTCTTTGGACAAAAGCAAATCTATGAGAGCGTCACATTGTCAGACAGAAGGGGAAGAGAAAGCGGGTTAGAGTGAGACAATGCGGGCGAGAGAAAGCATCTTCAACTCATGTGCCAGCCCACAAATGGCTGCCATTTTCTGATAAGTGCATCGTGGAGTGCTGAGTTAAAGCCTAAAGGCAGGAGCAGGAAGAATGTTTTTACTATAAACTGGTGGTATTGGTGAACATTACACAGGTGATTGATGCAGGGTGGGTGGGGTTGAGAGGCAATTTATCAGGAGGTTAGGGCTAGCGACAGTAGGGATGCACTTTTTCAGTCCCGATACCTATACCTGTATCTGGGCTTGGGGTATCGGCCGATACCGACTACTGACCATATACTAGTGTTTATGTGCACGGTAGCATCCGGCTTGACTTAAACGTTGCTTTTCTACCTTTGTAAAGCACAATATAACAAATAAATACATATAATAAATTGTGCACCAGCAACTTGGCAAAAAGTCCTCAACATTAACATGCATTACAGTGCGAGAGTAAACCTTTTAAATGCAGAAAGAAATTGGTTAAAACTTAAACAGGAATTAAAATTCCAGTATATAATATTTACATATATAATTAAATTAAATAGATCAGCCCCATTTTCACCGATACCCGATCCAGCTATCTGAGTCAGTATCGGCCCAATATCCGATATCAATATCGATGTATCACTAAGAGACAGTGTTGCCCTTTTCAAGTCTAAAAAGGGAAAGAAAAGTTCAATTTAAAGATTGAGATTCACTGACAGACTTACAGACTATCATGGAATCGTTTTACCAGGCTGTCCTAGACCTAGATAGGGCAGTGAATTGGGAATAGAGAAATAGGTCAAGAGAAATGGAGGGTGGGAGCTGGCTCGAGCAAAGTTATCTTTTCCTGGCTCATTTTGTGTGTGAGAGGGCATCAAAAAAATCACGATGCATATTGAAGACAAACCCAAATACTTGGAGAAAATGCTTAAGGCCTTATATTAAAGCTGAACTATAGGGCTAAACTACCAAAAATAATGGCTAGTGATAACATGATATGATATGATAACAAAATGCACACAAAGACTCTTCAGAGCTCTGACACCCCGTTGTCCCACCCACTGTGCCATAATACATTTCTTTCAGCTATAGAGTATGCATGGCTGCACAACCTCCATTATGAAGTCTTGCTCCACAGAGGTGATTGGTCAAGTTGACGATCACATGACATGGATCTCACCCTGGCAAGCAGCAGCAGCAGCAGCCTCGGAGAGCCAGAAAGATGCTGACACAGCACACCTGATCGCCAACCCCCCACTGAAGAAGACCTTCAATCCCCATCAGATATAAGACGTACATAAGAAAGACTCACGGTCATACGGTCCATATGCAGAGAGACTCGCCATTACAGACATGATAACACACGCCAGAGGGAGGTGAGTAGATTAAAAGTCCACTGGTAAAAAAAGCTTACTTCTTATCGCTTAATGAAGACACACTCCTGCTAATAACACTCACACATATCACTTTTATCAAAGTCATACACTTTCCAACATGGACAGTCCTCTTATGTGGATTTGTTGAGTTGTTTTTGAAGGACTGAGGACTGGTCAGCGGTATTAGCGGCTCCACTGAGACTGCTGAGGTTCAGGAAGGTCAAATACTCAAAGTAAGAGTAACAACCATTCCACTTGGAAGATGGGTGACGCTCGAGTCAGCAGAATAGTAATATCTGAAGCCTCAGAGAATACAAGACGGAGCGTAACTATGATCGGTGAAATCGTTAATGAACAGACTTTTTCCTTATATGCTAATTTAATTAATCTAATCTTTGCGGTGTAACACGTATACTGGAGCCTTGTAACTCAGCTCAAATGGCAAACCAGGGGGAAGAAAAGGAGCCCGAGTGTTGTGTGAAGTAAAGACAGGAAGAGTAGAAGAACATGACAAAAAATTTTTTGGTGAATGTTTACGTTAGGATGCCTGATTAATCTGCACAAACTCACATTTGTCTGACCCCCACACTGCTGATCCTGCACTAACACCACCAGGCATGTGTGTGCTAAGGACACATGGATCACACTGTCACTACGTAATATATGCACACACACACACACACACACACTCTCACCCATTTTTCCTCTATAGGTGGTTCAACGGACATTATCACCCTTTAGGGCGCAGATAAAAGAAAGAAGCATTCAAAACTCAACACAACACCCTCGTTAAGTCCCTCAAATTATCAGTCGAGAAGACGCTGACAGTTTTTAAATACATGAAAAGCAAGATGGTAATAAACAAGAACAGCAAGCTGACCTTTAGGGGTCATCCAGACTTTTTGAACACTTTCATTGGACAAATTCATCCACAGCACCTAATGGTACCATGATTGTGTGCAATTTTAGAATGAGTGGATACAGTGCAGGACCAAGAAGTGTTAGAGAGCTTTGTGTGGTCTGGATCATTCACAGACATTAAACTTGCTGACCCAGGTTGCTAGAGATGGCACAGCGTTGGCTATTCCTTTCTTTCCGTCTCTCCCAGTAAGACAGGACCATTGTTTGACACCGCTCAAGGTCACCAGAGAGTCAGACCTGTTACTTCTTGTCCCGATCCATAGCTCAGCAGAGGGTTTGGGAGCAGTAGTACTGGCTGTGAACAGCACAGTGGGTACCACTGGCAGGGGAATGCTGTTGCTCATCACAGTGTTGTGGTACAGGCAGACCACCTCAGCAGGTAGCTGTTGCTGCTCTAAGACAGACAGCTTCAGAAAACAGCAGAGTGTGAGAGGAATATTATACTCACAACAGCACCGGCTAAATGTGGGGAGTGCACACACACACACACACACACACACACACACACACACACACACACACACACACACACACACACACACACACACACACACACACACTCACACACACAAGGAAACACAGCCTTCTCTGCTCACATGAAGGCCCACAACCCGCATGCCCACACACATATCCCGAATCAAACCCACACACACTAATGAGTCACACAGAAGTAATTATAAAAAAACTGGAGCAGCCTGAACCAACTGACAGTGATAGCACAAACAGAGCCTGCAAGGTGTGTCCCCTCCCCTCTGAGTGCATGCCTCTCACACAGCCTTGTGATAATAATGACCCACACCTCCCGGTCCTAATCCGTACGCAGGAGCAGAGAACACCCTCTGGTCCAGTGTTGCTTCACAAGCTGCTCTGCCTCCATGTGAGGTGAACGAGCAGGGTGGGGGGAGAGTGATAAACCCCATAAGACCTGTGTAAAAGGTCACAATACATATATTTCTGAAGGTGGGAAGGGATTTCAGAACCACCCAGATGCAGGGCAAGTGCAGGGCATAGAAGACTGCGAGGAGAGGGATGGAAAATCCTCCCACGTAAACCTCTCAGTTGGACCTGTTTTTAGTAACTACAGTGGCATGATAAAACATCCCCCCTGTGAAGGCTAATAATATAATCCCATTATTCTTACTAAAAGTATGTTAGATAAACGCCAGATGGGGAATACGACCTTCAGGAATGCACGGACTTGATAACCCACGCCTAGGAGGTGCTTCCCTCCTCACAGCTGATATTACTGCGTAATGAAAACATTGCGCCTTTTTCCCATTTTCCCTCACGTCGCAGCACCACACCGCATCCGTCTGCATCACATTCACCTATTGACAGCTTACTGTGACAGGAGGTAAATGAAATCACACCGTCACTTCACAATTGCATGTTTTTATCGCACTCCAGGGGTGATGCCTTGTCTTTAAGAGGGGGGTCGTCCCTCCGTGAAGGTCTGTGGTGCTGCGACTGTCTATATTTAATGTATTTCCGTGGGCAGGTTGCACTGGGGCAATGCGCCTACACGCTGCCTATGCGGTAGCCTCTTCCAATGGACATTAAGCAACCAACATGAACACGGGGTATTCTTTTGTTCCTTAGAATTAGTACGACTGCACTGACCATTGTCTATTCCGCATGTTCATCCTAAAAACATCTCAAATAAATCATATTTACATGGAGGTGATTCACATCTAATTGGGGCCATGCAGGGGGGGTTTCTCCTCCCTTTGACTTGGCCCGGGAGAGAATAGCGCACATAAAAGGGTTTGCTTACCTTCCCACCGTTTGGTTGGCGAGCTGTCGCATCCGATTGAATTGCTTCTTCATCTTGTATTTTCTGCGTTAACACCTACAGGGGGAAATATTCCGCATTATTTCTCTCAATATAACGGCCCGTGCTCCACAGAGGCGCAACACAAAATCCAATCTGCCATAGTTTCCTTCCCTCATCGCAAACCTCCGACGCCGAAAACCTTCTCCACGATTACATATTTTCAAATGATATTTTAACATCTACATTTCCCCCACTGCCTGCGCAGGGATGCTGGACCAATTCACCGCGGGCACTCACAGGCAAGAGCGCGACAGCAGTGACAAGTCGCGGCTGCGCAGCAATGCAGTGTGGGAAATGTAGTCAAATCAAGGATGATGCTGAAGAAGGAATCCAACCCAGCCGGTTCCCAGAGGGCTATGCGGCGTGATTAAATAGGCGTTTATTTTAATACGTGTTTAAATCCAATTAATTTGTCTATTTCAGCCGTTGAGCACAACAATGGAATTAATCATACATTTGATCAGTATAGCACTTTAATTAGCTGCAGTTAAATGTTGCTCAAATCCTGAACCAGTGGCTATAAAGTAATTCAAGTGGGGAAACACGAACACGGCTGAAACTGGAGGGTCAAATAATAATTATGATAATAATAACAACAAAAATGTTCATGATAATAATAACAACAACAATAACAATAATAGTAATCACTAAATAGTTGTTTAAATCGAAAGAGAGACATTATCCTGATGACAGATTATCAGTGATTACATTAATGTGGTTTTATTTGCCATTCTATCACATTACGCCCCCGTGAGTTAGAGGGATCCAACAAAACCTTCACTGCTGTGACTCAGACTGGCGAACATCGCCACCTGGTGTCTTTAGTGTGCCAATGCAACTAAAGGGTGCAAAGTGGCACCAACTCATTCTTAATTCCAAAGACAAATACAATATAGCCTGCTAGACTTTGGCTGAAGTCGTTATGCTCATAATGGGATTGTCAATGATGTAATAATGATACAATTAATAAAAAAAATTGAATACATTTTGCTTTCATATAAAAGTTTTACATTTTCATACAAACTATGAATTATTAAAGGACCCTTTATTTTTCTTTCCTTCTGAAAGTTAAAAGTGTTGGCAGTTCTGACTTTTTAATGATGTATTTCCGGTACTCTGTACTGCTTTCAACTGTCCAGAAGGGAGCAGTCTTGTCTTATAAACCACTTATAAACCACCACACAGCACTACAATGTGAAGTACCAGCTTTAGCACCATGACTGGGCTGTTGACTTAGGATATCTGTAAACGTGTAATGTGTTCAAACACAGATGACATGCCACATAAAACGCTTGACTTGGTTTATGTTTATCTACTGAGTTCAGCAAAGTATTTTAAACAACTGTGAAATTAAAAAGTAAGTTCATTAGTCACATGGGAAAAGCTTCTGTGAAGTTTTTCAAAGAACGTTATAAGAAACGTCATTGAGAAAAATTTCCCACATTTATGTTTCCAATCAGAAAATGAATTCACTAGTGTTGGCAAGATAATCTACTGTATAATAGTAGACAAATGTGACACATGTGAAAACAACCATTTGGTCTCCCAGATGTCCAGAGTAAAAATTGACACAATACAATTGGAGACTTAGAGCAAATACTTTAAAATCTGCTCCTGTCTGTGCTGTAACAGAACAGAGCAGTTACAAACCCAGTTCAGGACTGATGCCCTCTGGCTCATTGGGATGAAGCCCTAATAGGCCAACAGGTGGGCTGCACACCACCACCACAGGATCCTGAGGCCTCAGGGAGTAAATGATATAGAGAAATGGCTGTTCAATGCGCTCATTAATCTCCCAAGTTGGAAATTGAGAGGGGCGGAGGATCCTTCAGCCTTGATCTCAACCTTTTGACCTTGTCAGATCATTTGTTTTCATTAGTTCCCACTCAGACAAACTGGCCAGTCACAGTCCAGGCACCCCTCCTGCACCCCCGCCCCCCTAAAAACAAGGAGCATTTCTGAAAGGCTCTCCGGGGGTCTTCTTGACTCTAACCCCAACCCCCAAAACGTATACTGCTCCAGAGTGTCTCTGGACACTTCTAAATCAGCATTGATGATTCTTCACATCCGCTAGTCTGTTTCAGAAACCCTCTCACTGGTAATCCCTCGACAATAAACAGAGAAAGAGCAGGGGGAGGAACATAAAATCAAACTACAAGGGAATACAGAGGTAATTTTCAACCCCCAAATATCATGGAATAGTTCCCAGGTTCGTATCTCATGAGACCAAAACAAGAAAAAAAAAATTGAACGACTATTCTTCATCTGGTCTCCTGCTGTTCCTCTCAGTGAGTGGGATGACTGAGTGTTCTCCTCTCACCCTAATGCTCCTCTACTGGGCAGCTCAGGACTAATTGGCTCCCAGTTCACCAATTTAAGCCTTATTCCAGGTCATACCCTCTCCACCTGATGACCCATTTCTGCTAGTGATATGTGAGCTGCACTTTGACAGTGACCTGTGGTATCAGAGAAACACGTACAAGATATTTGCATGCAGTCTAGATGGGTTAGGTCTTGCTGGAAACAAAATGTTGGAGCATCAAGTGTTAGCTTTGCTCAAAACAAACAAGGGTAGAGAATAGGAAGGACCTAATGGCCTTATGACCTTATGACCTCAGGTTAAAAGCTGCCTGGTCAGCAGAGGGGAAGATTGGCGGTATCGCCACGTACATCATGCTCGTGTTCTATCATCTGACAAATAGCATCGTATTACCCAGATCAATCAGACTGGGTGTGAAGGGTGGATCGCTACAAGCCTTTGGTCTGTCATTAAAGAAAAGTGTGACATATTCATCAAGGTGGTGTGTGCAAGGCAGCAGGCAGGTACCATGAGTTGCACACCCTCTGGCTATAACTCCCAGTCCTTTTTTTAATCCAGATATATTCACTTTTATGGCAATTCCACACCCAATATAATCAGGGATCATTCACTGATTACAATTTGAGTCAAACAACGTGCAAAAAGCATAGAGGTTTGCTTCTATTTGTAGTTGATACAGTTTGTCTCTAGCAGACTGGGTGTGGAGAGACAAAGCTCACCTAGGCATTAGCGTCAGCCCTCTCAGGTAAGCCTGAGTGCCGAGGCCAGACTTTGTTGTGAGTCTTTAAAGGGATATCTAAGGCCATAATGAGCCCCAGTTAGCCCAGCGCCAGGCGTAATGAAAACGCTGCGACATCTGAGGGGGAAAGATATTACAGGTCTAAACTAAAGAGGCCATTTTAACATGCATCAAATGACAGAAAATGATGGTTATCACAAACACCTTTCAGACACTAAATGCAGGTCTGCTGGTAAGTCGACCTGGAGTTGAGAGACACAAGCTGATCACTTAAGACTGATGGCATGTTGGACACTCAGCATCTAGAGAGAGATGTAAATAAAACAGGAAAATGCTTCTTTCTCTGGGCAAATCAAAGGATGGTGGAAACTACATGACTTTAACAAGATAACTCATGGATTCTATTAATAAGGTGTGGACATAAAATTGAGAAGATGGTGCTACCAGATCAGCTATCAAGGTGTTACCGTTCACACCTCACCTTTCATCACATAGATCTTCTCGGATGCAAAGAATACCAACTCAATAACTGCTTGCCGGGGTGTGGTGAGCTCCAGCAGCGGTGTATTGTGAATAGATTGTGCTCAGAAACAGAGCATGTATGTACATGCAAGCACACTCATGTCATAAATGGTAGGCTTTGCTTGAAAGCGAGCATGAATAGAAAACAGATCTCTGTGAGAAAAGATGACTTTTTTCTGTTTGGGGGATCAATATGTGGAATTCCTTATCCACAGAGCTTAAAATGGATAATTTTTAATTTAAGTTGATACAGTCTTCAGTCATGTAGTCATGAATGATTGGTTTTGTAAGTATTCAATCGTCTACTGTATTCTTACGGCCCATCCAGGAACGGGCATTGCAAACTAGCATAGGTTATACATGGTGCAGTTAGTGCCATTGATTTATGCTTTAAGATGATACAACTCAAGATATAGGACAACAATAACAAATACAATGCAAAGATTAAACATCAACAGCTCACTGTCACACTGATCAGCATTCCAACAATTGAAAAATGTATGTCTTTGGGAATCTTAGCTTTTTCTTTTCGAGGTTAATGATATTCAATGTTATTGTCACTGTATGTGACAGACCATCAGAGGTTGAAGAAATACTCAGATATTGTGATTTTTTAAAATGTTTTAAATCTTTACTGAAACAGTCTCAATTTAATACAGATGCCTCCATATGACTTTCATAAGTAAACGGGACCATCAGCGAGAACATTGTCTATTTCTATAATATTCTTAATGCTTGTCATCGGTCCCACTGGGTCGGATTCCTCATAAAATCAGATGAAATCATGCACCAGAAACTCCTTCAGCTCAGACTCCAGCAATGGCTCCAGCAGCGACCATCCCACCACGGACAGACCCAGATCCGGCTTCGCTGCCGCCTTCGATCTGCAGTCGAAGCTCCGGTGTAAAGAGGAGAGCTCAGCAACCGGCAGCAGAGGCTCCTCCTCCAGGAGATGAGCCTCTGCTGGAGGCCCGGGCCGTATTGCTGGGCCCGGTGGATGGAAGGGAGGCACAGGAGAACCAGAAACAGGACTGAGAGGAGCAGACTCTCAGACCCTGCTTCAGTAGAATGAGAGTTTTTATAAAGGGACTCTGGTACTCAAAAACGCTTCAGGTTTCGTCCACAGGGACTACCAAAATCAACACAAAAATAAATGACCTCTTAGGAACTTTAAGTAAAAGTACAAAAGTATTGGAAACAAAATGTACGAAGACCAAAAGTAAAAGCACTCATTATTGCATAATGGCCAAGTTCAGAATAATTTATATCATATTAGTGGATGGTAATTATTGATGTAGCATGTTAATACCGAAACTGGTAAAGGTAGGGCTAATTTGAACTACTGTATGCAATGTATCTGCTGGGTAGCATGTTCATTTTCTCCTGGAGATCAACTAAGTTTTATCTTAATCTATATTATTACATCATAATTTATAGTGGCATAAAAAGAACAATAATAACAGAGAAAATCGAAAAAGTACGGTCCTTGAGTAAATGCGCTTAGTTACTTGGCACCACCACAGACTAAAGCTGTTAATTCCACATCTTGATATTGTTGGTGTACAGGTGTAGATGGAACATTTACACATGAACACACACACACACATGCAGCACAGACTTTTGGAAACCAAAGCCTTGAGGTAGCCTTGGCATTTCATGGACCTGAAAGACAGATTGAGCTTAGATGGTCCAGGATTTATGATGTGAGGCGAGCAACCTGAGGGACAAGCCAACTCCTCTCTGGGCTGGCACCAACTGGTGATAGAGAGATTTACAGGCAGGATATTACAGCTGATTGCTCATAGACCATGGGAAAAGTAAAATGTAGACTGAGCCAACAAAGCTGAATTAGAGCGCTGGAACCAACAGCACTTACCTAAATGTAAAGATATAGAGAGGTCAAGCATGTCTCCACCAAACTGAACACTTAAGGGTCAATAAATCAAATGTTTAGAGAGCTTTGGATCTCTGAGTTAAGACCTGTGTAATGTACATTTGGCGAAAGATCTTTATCATGACCTCAAGAAAGTATGTATACCAAAGGTGGTTTAAGTGGTTTATGGTATTTGCCCACCCTTAGTGCTGTAGTGCTGTAAATCTGGAAGAGATGAATTTTCAATGGACTGTCACAACTCTTATGAAATATGCATATGCTAAACATGTTTCAAGTGCGGCAGTGTGTTTATCCAATGCTAATGAGCATGGTTAGCCCTGCAGGGAGACTTCATAATTACCAATGCGCTGTTTGTATTGGCTTTATAAAGCTTCTTCATTCTTTGTTAATGTGGGTTCAGTATATTATCATTCAAATGAAAGTTTTTTTTGGACGTAGAGTACAATACAGTTTGCAAGTTTGTCCTTGTTTAAAAGGTTGAACTTAATGTAATAATCGGGCTCTTTTCCTGTTGACATTGGGGTTGGGGAATGTAGGAAGCGTCATGTCAGAGTAGGAGCTTCGATGACTGACTGACCTTACTTCCTTCAACCCTGCGCTGAACTCCATTAAGGGCTGGCTGCAGTCTGTAATTTTACCAACAGCCTCTTATCATGTTTGTCTTGTCTCTTCTTCAGGGAGTTGACTACTTGCCCACAGACCAGCTTTACTTCATTTCAGCCAGCTTTCCGCAGAGAATAAAAGTCAGCATAAAATACAACTGGAAGACTGAAAAATGACTGTACATTTCTAATGAGTGTAATTCAGAGGCAAACAGCATGTGTGTTTGAGCTCTTTCTGATTTATTTAAGTGGTCGACTTGGAAATTTATTGAGTTAGTTACTTTTCAATCAGAGCGGTAATTGTATTCTTACAAAAATGTTGCAACACTGAGGCTCCATAGATCATTTACTGTTCACAATTGATTTCAAACTATATCCACTACTTGCATATCTGCAGTTTAGTACAGCTATAGTTAGCTATGTTATGTTATTTATTGTGTCATGCAGAGAGACTTACCCAGCCTTTATAGACTTTTATGAGACAAAAAAAAGCTGCAGTGGTGAAACGTTTGTCAGACATAAACATATAACTGAAAAACATTCTATGAATAACATCTGCCACATAAAAAGCACCCCACCCCCCTTTTTTAAAAAATAACCATCAATTCAGAAGAACTAATCATGTAATTTACTCAAAAGTTGAGAACTTAAATCATCATACAATAAAACATGAAATTTACTTCATCGTCAATATTAACTTAACAAGGGGAGACAGAACAAGGGGAGACTAGTAAACCTGTCTGTTTCTGTAGCTTCTGCTAATGTACCTGTCCTGGACGTAACTGTGCACATAGACATTTTGACTTTTAGCTGAATACTTAATTGAGGTAATGTAAGTTTGTAGTGCCTCAGCTTCGTCTTTAGCCGTGTTCCCCACACCCAGTCTTGCGCCCATTTATACAGGTAGATTGGAGACCTTACGTGTCTTCCCCTGAGTGACCTTGTTATATTCTGCCTGTGGTGACAGAGGAGGCCTGGGGCGCTGGGACCACACAGCCTTGTCATCCCAGCCCAGATCAAAGGGCCTGCTCTTGTCTGACAGCAGCCATGGCCCTGGATGAAGGCTACAGTGAGCACGGCGCTGGAGAGCACGGCGTGATCAACACCATGGGTGGCAAGAGGCAGAGTATCTGTGTATAGGTTACCCTGAGTGAGTTAGCTTTAGAGCCAATGGTTCGTCTAACTTTGCTCAAGAGATGCTCAAGATATCTGAGTAGGGAAGCAAGATTAGTAAGTGCTTGTTGAGTTAAATGAAAGGGAAGTGAGAGAAGAGGCACGCCAGGAATTTTGAAACAAAAGCACAGGGAAGGAGAGGTGGTGGAAATGTGGAACACAATGCGTCTCATGAGGACCTCCACCCAGACGGAGCTGCAGTGAGAACTTTTTCTTGGCCACGGATCTGCTTTCTTGTGACCTCAGAGTATTTGCTGACATGCACAGTCTCTCCACTGAACAATAAATACTGGCTGAGAGCAAAGATCAAATAATTAAGTCACAAACCAAGTAAATGGTTTAAGAACCACGTCGCAGCTCTTTGTTTTGTGCTTCCTAAGAAAAAGAAAAAAAGTAGATGAAAAAATGTGGAGAACTTGGAGAGAACTCCATTAGTATCTAAAGTGTTATTTTTCATATAGTTTGGATTGGATGCTAAAATATAAAATAGTTGCACCATGTTTTATGTGTTCTTGTGTCATCCAGTGATACATGATCACTAAGATAAGGAATGGAATTCATCATACATGGCAGAATCAAAATAACTTTTTGAACAACTCATAATTTTCACGTGTGTCAAATTAACTCGCCGTATGCTGGTTGAGAAAAGTCTTGTCCATTCCTGCTTAATGTTGAAGAAGCCTTCCTTGTTTTTCCGTCTTTATTCTATGAATGGCCTCTCTAGTTTGACTCACAACCCCGGCATCTGATCTGTTTGGCTTTCAAAAGGCCACATCGTAAATTCCTGGACCTTGATATTTTCCCTCATTTCCCACAGGACCATAATGATGCAGTGTTCTTTGTTGAAAGCACCTGTTCTCAGCTCAAATAATGGGCTACATTTTCATCCAGGATATACCCCCTAAGGGACCAACAGCCTCCAAGCCTTCAACTTGAGGGTTTCTAGTTGCCACCGATGCCAGTGAATATTCGTTACAACCTTTTGAACATGGTCAACATGTGTTCTTTGACTGGTAAGATCTGTTTTCACAAATGGTCAAATGGCAAGGCCGCATTATGCTTTGAAGTTATTATCTGTACGATAATAAAGCAGCGGTAGGGTTGAAAAAACACACTGACTGTGTGTGAATGATTGTGTTTATGCATAAGCTTGTAAATAAAGACAAAAAAGCGATAAATAAAAGCATTATCTTCCTGTACATAATATAACTCCACAAGTAACAAAGGCATCTCATATCCAAACCTATAGTTTTCCACTAATAATTAGGCATAATGATCCACCCTGCTGTGAATATGGTAACCATCTCTCAGGAGAAGTAACACCTGAAGCACAAGCAACTGTAAAAAAGGATTTGCTTTTGATGGCACTTGCCATTTTCTGCCATTTCTGCCATCCTTAGTTATACTGTAGGACCTCAATCAAATTATGACTGCACACCTAAGACAGAACAGCTAAAATCCACAACAGCATGTAATGGCTAATAATAATAATAATAAAAATGTTTTTTAAATTGACTGAAATGTTACTCCTCTGAGATGGCCCACTTATGCTGATGGTTAAATAATTTACCTTTAGTTTCAAAAATGTTACCAGAAAGTTTATGTTATGATATGTTCTTTTGTAAATAAACTAAATTAAAATAGAGCTGAAAATGAAGTGTTGCATCTCACCTGAAACGGCATGATGAAGTTGTGAACCATCTGGAACTTTTGATACTGAAGAGTTTTTGAGAGAACTTCAACTGCAGTGCTATAAAAAAGATATGGTCTGTACTGTTCCTTATAGGGTAATAAAAGGGCAAAACAAATAGCGCTTGTCAAAATGAGGTAATTTTCTAAATCCAATGATATAATATGCATTTGAAGAGCTTTCATTTGTCTGACTTGATAAAGGCTTTCAAAGTGATTGTCATCGGGGGTTTGAGGAGAGATCCGGAGTCATGTTTTTGCAGCATTGCATCCAGATTCACAAATACTCATTCCCAAAAGTATGAAAGACAACACATTCTTAATTTGGTTAGAGCAACTGTTACACTCACCTATGATAAACAAGCTAACCGCATTACAGGATTTTCTGTTTTGTTTGTTTGTGCAAGACTTAGCAGGACCAGAACATCTAAACTAGGCCAACCTGCTTCCAGGTCCAGGAGGACAGCAGTAAGGAATAAGTCCTTTTCTACAGGATCAAGGTAGAGAAATCCGCTCAGGCTACGGCTACTCCTTAACAGAAGATAAGATAGTCTCTAGCACGGATTCAGAGAATTTATAGACATTTTAAATGGCCTTAGCTAGGGTTGAAGACCTTGAAGGAGGACTTAAGGAGCCAGAGCAGTGTCTTGATCTGCCTCTAGGCTCGCCTAATAACCCTGTCATTAGATTGAGGGCTTTGCGTGTGTAAGACCTTGTCGGTCCTTCTGTTGTTTCCATTTGTTTGTTCTTTCTGGGATAGAGCGGCCGATGAGATCATCCATCAGTCCACTTTACCCTCTAATGGGCTCAGATCTCTGACATCTGGAGGTTGCTCCAACGGTGACGTTAGTGCAACGTGATGTGTGAATGTTTATTTTTGTATTAGACTATATGTGCACATTAGACCTCACCATAGGTTTTGATTATACGCTGAGGATGTACAAATGTGCAGAAGAATACACGCAGGGCTCACAAATCCACCTGATTCACACTCTATTAACACAACTGCAGTAATACTAAGAAGGGAGTTTTGACAAGATGTTGACTGAACAATGTGATAAGCAGCAAAGATTGTTAGCAGAAACTCCCGTATTTGTGAAAATTTGGAACTTTTTACTTTCACTAAATAAGAAAATGGCTCCATAATGGCAGACTGACAAACCAAATACACAAAGGTTAGATCAGGTTGCATTTGTTTATTCTGTGGCGATACGATACGGCAGATGATACAGTATCAGTGTGTGTCCTGATGCAGGTCTTCATTAAACTGTTTGGTTTTCATGTATGAGCTGCTGTGTATGTCATCTGTTTAGGCTGCAGAAGAGGAGTGTGTTAACATGGTTCAGTTCGTGTAATCGCTTTGAGGATGTGTAGAACAAGTCAAGCACTTCCTTCAGTGTGTCCGGTTTACTTCTCCTGAGTCCTTGTGAGATGACACAGAGTGAACACATGTGTGTGTGTGTGTGTGTGTGTGTGTGTGTGTGTGTGTGTGTGCACATGTGTGTGTGTGTGTGTGTGTGAGAGAGGTGTTGTCTCCGTGCATCATGAAGCACAACAGATGGAACAAATCAGCTTGCACAATTTTACTGGAAAAACTGTGTCTGCTTGTGCACCCTTTTTGTATGCGTGTGTGTGTGTGTGTGTGTGTGACATAGATATGTATATCTTTTTTTAGTAAGTGCAAAGACAGGGTCACTGATAATGTCACATACTGTATATTATCCTGAGTCAAAGCATCACCCAATACTTAGAATAGAAACGGTAGTTATATTGAGTAAGAGTGAAATGTATAATTATTTGTACAATTAATGTGGTGTATAAATATATCTGGATATTTTTCAAACTATATTAAGAGGTAACTATCTCATAGCTTGATACATTTTAATGATATTGGACTGAATAATGCTGTTTTCAGCAATGAAGTGCTAATTAACCCACTGTATCCTACCTGCCCAACATCAAACAGCAGACACATTGTGCAACTAGCTGGATAAAAACGTTTGCTCAGTGAATATTGGACTATCATTAGTCAGGTGGGACGGTAATATTACTCTGTAGACACCCAACATTCTTCCTGTATAAATACTGGGTACTTTTACACCCTTGTTTTGGTTTAATTCACATAGATTCAATGCTCTTGTGTCAGTCGCAACATTTCCAACGATAATATTTTTGATCTATTAAGGAGACATTCATTGTTCATATATATTACCCTGTTCATCTGTGGCTGTGCTCCATAAGAGTCTTCGAGTGCCAATGCTTTCACTTGGCAAGAGCCGATGAAAATTGTCGGTAAAACTTTGGTTGTGACTAATACTTTGTCATAAAAAAGACAAGTTAGGCAAACATGTTGTTACTATTTCGAAACAGACATATAGTGATTTACTCACAGTTATATCTACTGGTAGTGTTGTCATACTGGGAACTCTGGGAGTAGGAATAAAGGGTTGGAAACACGAGACATGGAAAATGACCTATTCCATACACAGAAAAGAGTGTTTTGGACTTCAGGGTAAGCATAAAGTTAATACTCTAACAACACTTGAAATAAACCACTCAACTTCCACCCAGAGAGTTACAAGTACGCAGAGCAAAGACAAACATGGTCTGTACACAAAGCGGAAAGGGCAAACCATGACAGTGTAGCTCCAACCAAACCCCTTGACGCACACATTTTCCCAAACAGGTTATCTTGTGCTCATACACAGTGGAAATGCACCTTTTAGGATTAGAAGACGCACACACACACACACCATATATATCATACATAGCAGTGTCTGGGAGATGAGATAAGGGGCTTAGATGAAGGGGGCAGGGTTGTCTCTGGTGAAACTCTGACTGACATGGCAGCTCTGGGGTAATCCTGCTAATCCTCTGCTAGCTGAGGGGTGCGGTGGGGCTGAAGGCCTTTGACCCTGCATGAAGAGGAGGTGCTAACACACACACACACACACACAGACACAGACACCAAAGTTTTTGTGGCATCTCAGAAGTCATGGTCACACATCTTCTTCACCAGCACACCCCTAAAGAGTAAATTATTAAATTGTGTTTAGAACGGCATGCTCACGTTGTTTGGAATGAGTACAAGCACAATTAGGAAGGATTATGGGGCCAATTAACTTCGAGTCACTGGACCATTCGTCCCACAATACCAGAAAAAGCGTGAAGCTGTTAAAGAAACAGGTGATCCGTAAAAAAACATGTCACTTGTTTGTGTGCTGGTATCTAAAGCTGACGTTTGGATACAGTTCAAATGACAGAAGTGCGGATGTAAAGATGTAAACATACAAGTAAACAATTCTAAGTTGTCTTGGGATACTTTTGTTGTTTATTGTTTTAGAGCATGAGGAAGAAAGAGCACTATTCTTCGTGTATGTTTTTAATATTCGCACAATGTGATAAAAAAATGTAATGAAAAAAGGCATCAAGCTAAAATGACATGACACAAAATGTTATATTTATATTATTGTAGCAAGTAATGAGAGACTAACTGGATAATTTATTTAATGTTCTTCTCAAACAGCCGCAGGCCTACATATACTGTAACAAGAAAAGATGTTTCCTCTTGTGCTCCTGATCGAATAATCTAACCTGTTAGATTATTCGATCAGGAGCACAAGAGTTCATCATGATTGCAAAATAAAACGAGTCACAATTTAGCTCTGAAACTGACTTGGTTTTTAATGTCATCCAGTGTTTTGCATTGAAAAGGCTGTAATTATGCTCAGATTGGAGGGATCGCTCGACTCCCCTGGTAGTCATCCGCCCTCCTGTGTTTCAGAGACACTGAGAATGTTGTCAATGAACATGAAAAAGAGAGAAAAGGACCGGAACCTTCAAAGATTTCAAAATAAAAGTAATGCTAAGCGTATTTTGCGCAGCACAGCAAATCACTGTAAGAGTAGCCTACAAGTGTCCAAAATAGACAAAACAAAACAAAACACAGGACAAGTAGGCCTACATGATTGAACATATAAAAAAATAGCGATACTAATATTCACAATTATGCTCAATTAACCCAAATTGTCAAGATTGTTTTCACAATTATTATTGGCATACACTTTGAGTTATTATTTAGACTCCCATATATGTGAATACAGTGAAATAATGGTTACAAATATATGTATTTAATTCTTATAAGAACATTGTAAAACCGACGTATATTGGATGTGCTAGATATATTTCCCATATATATATATATATCTATCTATATATATATGTATATATATATATAAATCTATATCTATCTATCTATCTATCTATCTATCTATCTATCTATCTATCTATCTATCTATATATATATAGATAATATATTATTATATATATTCTATATTCTATATTATTATATTATATATTATAGATATATATATTATATATATATATATATATATATCTATATAGATCTATATATATATATATATAGATCTATATAGATATCTATAATATATATATCTATAATATATATAATATAATAATATATATATATATATATATAGATCTATAGATCTATATAGATAAATAGCTCTATAGATCTAGACAGCTCTAACTAGGTTTACTTTGAAAGGTACTACCGGAAAAAGGATTTTGATATTCTTGCATGCTTGATGCTGTTGCCTAGAGGACTTGGTGCTGCTGTGTGAGCGCTCACACACAGAGAGCAAGTGATGGGAGACAAACTCAGTCCCTGACGTGCGTATCGCTCACCTGGCGATATTATTATTGCCTGTTTTGTCATTTTTAAAATTAGTTTTCTACATTTTGGTTTCTATCAAGAATAAAGACATCCATCATCTTTTCCAAGCAGAACTGGGGTTGAAGCAGAAGGTGAACGACCGCATTTCAGTATCAGTTTCCATGTTGGCTATACTTTGTGTTTTGGGAAATTACGCACCGGTTTTCCAGGATCTCAGTCATGGCAGAGGAGTGAGGCACCTTTACCAAAATGCCTGCTAACTGGAATATAACTTTTCCACGGCGGTCCTATGGAATATAGTCCGATTTTACACAATCTACATGTTGTGCCATCATCCCACGTGAAAAACAAACTATTTGTGTTCTGCATAATGCTGTCCCTTTGGGTGTATATGATTTATTGTTGTGTTGGCTACTGCTCAACTATGCCAAACCTGACGTACGGCTCGGGGAAGAGACACGAAAACGAGTCAGAAGTTGACAATCAGGAGTCCTCTCTCGGGGCGTCCAGGGACTTACTGAATAACGAGAACGATTTGGACAGCAGAGGAGAGGAGTGGGATGAAATTAGAGGCGAGGCGAAGGCGTTGGATGATAATGCCATGTCAGGTTTCCTCAATGAGTCGGAAAGTAAAAAGTTGCCCCAGGCAATCATCATCGGGGTGAAGAAAGGAGGAACCCGGGCGCTGCTGGAGTTTCTGCGCCTGCATCCAGACATCCGAGCGGTGGGAGCAGAGCCGCACTTCTTCGACCGCAACTACGACAAGGGACTGGAGTGGTACAGGTACCTCACTGATCCGCTGTTTTAAAACACCAATCCAGAGATAGATAGTTTAGTGAGCTCTGCATATGCTTCATTTGCACATCTACATAAAGTGGGCTCCAGCGCCTCGAGCCTTGAGCAGGGGCATCTCATGTGGTTAATGATGCTCTCTGGAAGCGTAACTCGTTTCCAGAATAAAACACACACATCATTGTGACTCAGAAAATTATATTCCCCCCTCGAGCCACCTTCATGCCACTTTTACCTACTTAATATGATTTGACCATATAAAAACCGTAAAACAGTATAGGCTGGAATATCTATGCACACGAAATCTAAATTTCAATTACATGGGGTTGTGACCACCCAAAACACATTTTAAATAAATACTTTGCTTCTTTAAAAGTCTATCATCATGTAACTTTTAACTTTCTTATATTGTGCTATATTACATTATCTTGATAAGTCCCATACTATCTAATCAAAATAAAAACACATGTGATAAATACACTGATATTTCATTAGGTTTCCAAAGATATTAGGTGTGCAAGTTGATAAAAAGAACCAACAAAGTGAGAAAATAAAATACTGATATACTGTACAATTAAAGAAAGTCGTTTTATTGACAAAGACAAGTAACAAGAACCTACTGGTAGACGAAAATAATATTATGCTCAATTATTAGATTGAGGTTTTGGAGTGAAGTTTGATGTGTGCTGTAACTTTATATATCATTTCTAATAGGACGGTAAACCGAAAGTGACTTTAAACTCCACTACACTGTGTTTATTAAAGATGTTCACTATTTGTCATGTTGATTACTTCATTATAATCTTTTCACAAGATAATTTAGGCCTGAACAACCAAACATTATTGAAGCATATAATGTAATATATTTCTGAAAAACAGGGAATTCCCAGTAAATTACAGTTATTGATATAAATAAAGTTGAAGATGATGGTGATTGCATTTTGTAGAATACCACAAAGTGTTGATCTACGTTATGAAGAGCAAGATCAGGACATTTTAACATCTAGACGGTGGACCTTACAGCCTTAACAGCTGCAGGTGCAATCAAAACCTCTAATGTCAGTATACCACAGATCATAGGGCACAACACTATACCCACATTTCTAATAAGACTAAAACCTAACGTTTCAGGCAACTCTTCTCAGTTCATTTACAAAACACAATCGATTTTCTGCTTGTTTGCATAACCTTCGTCACCTCAGAGTTCCGGGAATGTCCGTCCTTGGATTTAGTCATGATGTGGTTTTCTGACAAGAAGGGGAAAGCAGGTAGAAATAGTTGAAGCAGAGCTTCCACTTAGGTTTGACATGAATTCTGGATGCTGATCAAAGAAAGAAACAACTTCTTGGTTTATGGTTAGCTGTCAGCAAGTTACATCACGCCGTCATCCTTGAACAGGCAGGAGCGTGATTCCAGATTATGAGATCCAGGGTATTGATTCAGTGGTATTCATTTGTTTTGATCTTCAATCCAAATAGACTTCAATGTCAAAGGCAGAGATCCAAGACGTGAGGCTGCTTACACCTTCAACATTGTGTAATGTACCATTTTCATTGTAGTCTCTGTCATGGCAACTGTACCATGCCTCACAATCTCAATATGCACACGCTTTACTATTGACTCACCTGCACAGTTACACAACTTGTTATGCTTACTGGAAGTAACTTACTCTTACTGGAATCACAAACACACTTCAGTCGTGGAAATTATTAATCTTTTATGTCCCCAAAATGTTCCCGGAAATGGTTGGACATTAAATGGCTTGCATCAGGACAACCTATTTGTTAATAAGTGATAATAAGAGATGCTGTTGTTTCAAGTGTCCATTTGACTGAGACGAGGGATTAACAGGCGATGTCAAAGGATCTAGACACTGTTTCAAAGCTGGCTCCATAAAGCTACAATAGGGGAAGCGAAGCATTGTTCAAAGGACTTCTCGCCTAAGCTCCTTCAAGAATTTCCGGACAGGTTTAGGACATTTTTGGATGATCAGTGTGTGGAGAGTGGTCCTTTGTCCATCTCTACAGACTGAGCAACAAGAACAAATTGAAAGTGTACCATGTTTGAAGGTTTCTTTCACTATCATGCTGTTTTTACAATCCACGTGATGCACGAGCAGGCAGTGCATGTTAACAATGAGTAATGTCTAAAAGAAGCAGAAGCTCTCATTAAAGGTGGATACTATGACATGTTATGTAAGTAAAAGTCAAAGAAGCAGTTGTATATAATTGAGCCAACAAAGTTTTGACAGTGGTAGCTTGTGGATGTGGAAAACTGATTCATCTTGGGAGCTGTATCATGCTTTTTTCCCAAAAAGGTGATCTGGCTAATTAAAATTACTCGGCATGAGTTGTCACAGTGAGAGCTCTGCGCCACAGGTTGACTTCATACAGCAAAGCACCATGACATCGAGTCAACTCTTACTGATCATTTAGTGGCGCTCAGAAAATCCCTCGCCTGGCCTAATGGTGCAGCGCATCGTAGTTGGACGAATGAATTTATGTCAATTTGATAAATGAGCATTTTCACATGTCATTTTTAGCAATTTGGCACACCTTTTTTAAGCCTGTTGAAATCTTTCTCCCTGCAGTCCTATGTCCTGTATGCATTGAAGTTGGTCTTAAAGATAAGCTCAGAGGAAAAAGCCAGGCGGATGTGTGTGTGGATTTTTCCCCCCATATGCTTCACATCATTGCCCCCAGACTAATGGCGTGCAGTAACTTGGGGAGAGGAACAGTCCCCTGTGTGGGCTTATCAGTTCCTGCGGTGACATTGAGTTGTGCTCACGCCATTTATCTGCTGTGATTGGTGTGTCCATCCTGCTGGAGGTCTGCTCTGTCCATCCTGCTGGAGGCCCCACATAGCGGAGAGGCCCCCGCACAGCAGGACACCAACCACAATACAGCACGTTGTCACCCAGCGGCAGAAACAGAGAGGCAGGCAGACAATTGTGCATTCTCACACAGAAGGCAAGTCCTTGGCTCCTCCTTTCTTTAGTAATGGCACCAACTTCCTCCCGAATGTCTTATTCGTCTGCTGAATGCATGCTCATATCAAGGTCTTCTGAGTGAAATACTGTAGATGTAACTTAATTGCTGAGATTGTTTTTTTCCTCTTGAGGCTCCATGTATAGAACAATGAGTGGCCTTCTTACTAACTCACTGAGGGTGTCAGTGAAGACGGCCTAATCCTCCTTAGAGCCCCTGGGAGGCTTACTGCAGGCCAGTGGCAGATAGAGGGCAGTAAATTTAAAGTGAGTCTTTAGAAAGCGCAACAGTATTATTGAGCTCAATGAAAGGGGATGCTGGAGAACCCCTGAGGTCTGCATTAACCCTGACAATAAAAGAGCAGACAATTAGTGTGAAACATGTTTTCTCTGCCTTCACTTTGTATGCAAATGTGCTCAGAAGGGTGAAAGTGCCCTTTGACGAAGCCCAGCAGGAGTTCATCAGAAAGAGCATTCATTGGAACTTGCCCAAGAAAAGACCCAAACACTGCGCTTTTAGCCTGAAAGTTGACTTTCAGAGATTTCTGTCTAGAAAAGTTACGTTATTCCCAAGAGAAGGTTCATTCGAGTCCACTGGTGGAATTTTACTTACTCATCACTTTAAGCTCTTTGGAAGGACACAGGGGGATCGGAGTAAGTGAGAGCGCTCTTGATATAGGTACATCCCCAAGCTTAAACTAATGTGTCAGCACACTGAGAGGAAAAGAAGGGAAAACTGCATTGATAATTAGACGCTTCAAAGAAAAAATTCACACATGAGCTGTTGTTTCAAACATTCCTAAAATATTTCCACAAACCATAGAACCGTTCACTCTAAAACTTATTAATTTGTTTCTTTCGAAAGACTAAAATGATGCTGACGTTCCTAGAATAAGTCCACTAGATTGTCAATACTGGTAATGTGCACCTCCCCTCCCTATTCTAAAGATTGAAGGTTTAATTTGCTGCCACAACCCCCTGGGCTTATGCTTGAGGCAATTTGTCAAACCACAGCACTTATTACAGCACTTTGGAAACACAGAAACAAAACATTTTCACTCCAATATATCCCCTTGAGTTGTTGACTTCCTCATGTCTCTCTTTTGTAGTTTCTTCAGAGAGAATGTGTTGTTTCCTGCTTCTCTCTGTCTCTCCACTGCAGAGGCTCCCTGACAGCAATCAGAGCAACTTGAGAAAGCACCAATCTGCCTCAGCCATCTTTGGTTTACTTCTCTGACGTGTTGTTTGCTTTTGCTGATCCTCTCAGGCCACCATGTGTCTGTGGGGAATTACCACCATATACGTTACATTATATGCAAAGAATGGGGTTTCTTTGCCCCATTAAATGGAAACTACCATCATATCCGTGGATGTTTTGAACATTGCCCATATTTATTGAAGTGAACATGCTTCATTCTTAACTCCCAGCTGCAGTTGACCAATGTATTCAATTTATACTGCTTTGCTCTTTACTAATATATTAGCATGACATTATGGCCTGTATTAGTATCAGAATATAGAAGTATTATATCGGACATTTCATTTTGTTTGCTATATTCAACCGCCAACAATTTGGTTACACAAACACATAAGTTATATCCACCTGTTTTCTTTTCATTTTTAAACTCTTACTCTTCAGCCTCAACTGATGCTGACAACTAAGACAATTCATCAGATTCCATCCCTCTGGAATAACAACAGTTTTTCTACTATGTTTTGCACATATGCAGTAGTACTCCAATACCTGTATACAGACTTTGATGTCTAAAATTGGAGGAGGGCCCCTTTAAGTTAGATGCTGTTTCACTGTTGGCTTGTGCTTTTTTATTGCTCCCTGGAAGCTCCTGGTCAGGGAAACATATGCTGGCTCCTGTAAATAAGGCACATTTCTATAGGTTGTGTCTTTTATTTCATCTTTCAAGTCAGAGTCACACCTGTTGATTATTTCCTCTGAGCTGTCTTCCAAAATGGAAGCAGACAAAAAACACCTGTCAGACTCACTCTGGTGCTCTATTTGGCTTAGTTAGTTTCTCTAAATATACGTATTTGTTAAAACACTGGTTGTATCAAAAGCTACAAAACACTGATATTGATTTTGTGTGTAAAAGCATCCAGTGATTTGTTTAGCATTGCTGGTTTATGTCTTTTCCAGCACCACCACCCTGAGAAAAAGTGCTCATTGGTTCTAGAAAACAACTGACTGTCCGAATTGTTATGTGTTAATGTAAGGCTGACAGTTGTGAGTGGGAAGCCAGAATGTCTCATGCGCTGTTTCTCCTCCTCCTCCTCCTCCTCCTCCTCCTCTTCTTCTCGTCAGACTGGGCCTGTCTCCCTCAGACAGCCAGGTGGCCCTGAGTTCTGCATACTGACAGTAATAATGGAGGATGGGAAAAAGGCTTGCTCTGCACTATCACTGTTTTTCAGGAATGCTGTTGAGATACTGAATGCTGAAGGTCCTGAGTGCAATGACAGTGACTTTAACACGCATGATAAAATGAGCTTCAATGACCACAGAACACCTCTCCTTAAGAAGTTTTCCTCTTTGATATCTGTCTGGTAATCATCTCCCAGTGTATTGGTCTGATTACTATAAGTGGCTGCATACCACCACCTCTCATCTTGTCTTTGAGAGCGATTCCCACAGTAGCTCAACCCCTGCAGTGCAAGATTAGGACTCATCATCGGCATTAGATAATGCACTTTTTTTTCTGGGGCACTCCCTTGTCACAGTGGTCTGAAATGCTGAGATATCAGATTCCAACTAGAGTAAGTCAAGCAGAATACTGCAGGATACAAAAAGTGTAAGTCTTGTCGGAGTTTTCTGCACCGTTCTTGTTTTCGGTGAACTCATCAGCGAGGGCATCATCCAGCAGCCGCACGCAGCGACTTTGTAGATATCTACCTTTGAACCTGCTTCCTGATAGCAGTGAATGTAAACAAGGCACCAGCGTTCAAACGCTGTCTACCCAGAAGCCAGTTTAATGGACGCACCTGACTGCCCAGCAGACATAACACGGGCAAATTACGCAACACCCCACTCCTGGATTAATATCTGTCTGTAGGCTGTTGTAGGGGGGACTTATCTTGTGCTACTGCTGCAGGAATATGCCGACGCAGCATCTAAAGTTGCCGGTGACTTAAAACTTAGACTTAGGCTTCTGGGTCAGGGAGGTTGACTCTATCCTCCAACAGTGCACCTGATTCCATCTAATCCTCTCTTTGCACCTTCCACTCCTTCCTCTCTTGCTTTATCTCATTCTCTTAACAGTCTTCCTCTCTGCCTACCTGCGTTATCTCCTCAGCCCCTGCCGTTCTCCTGCGAGTTTAACAGGACAGGTTAGAGGGCAGAGGATGTTTATGTGTAGCATCAATATAGATGGATTTTCAGCGCACCAATTATAGGTAGACTCCCGGCTTTATGACTTTACAGCCTACTTAGATGTTACAATTTTGTCGTAAAGCATCGTTTTTTAGTTTTATGAAGTCAAATAGAAACTTGCAAAATTCACGAAGGGGCAAAAGTCAGCACGCTGTGGCTCAGTTCTGGAAAGAGGACTGTTTTTTTGTTACTGCCTTGAAGCTGAATGATGATGCCTTTGCGTAGCTGATTGATAAATGAGGATGCACTGAAAGCTATTGGTTCCAGGCGACATTGTTTATTAAGCAGAACAAATTGTGAAAGCTTGCTACATCTGCCCCCCTTAGGCAACTCTCTCACTCCTCGCTCAGTCAGAGATGTTCTTCCCTTCTCTATCTCTGTTAAGATGAATAATGCATGTACTTCTCACACAGATTGTTTTGCTCTGGGACTAAGTAGAAAGTTTGATTGGTACAGTAGTAAGTTTTTGTCTCCCTTGAGGCCCCGAGCAAGGCCTACAGCGCTCTGCTTGTGTAAAGCCAAGAGATGCAGACAATACTTGTGGGGTTTCTGATTGATTTGTTTGTGTCTCTCACACCTATTCTCTACCACATACAATGGTGACTACGACACTCAGGGAGTGGAAAGTGGAATAAATGTCTGAGACCCACGGCCTCTATAGAAAAGAAAAAGCAGGTGAGATTATGTGATGAAATTACAAAAGAAAGAGAAACCTTTGTGTGTTTGCATGGCACCAACAAGGAATATGTGATGAATACTTTTCCCATAATCACTAAAGCTAAGCTCTTTTCCACCACATACATGTGTAAGATGGAAGCTTCTGGGTTTGGAGAGGGATATTGAAGCTCCTTGTGCGTGTACCAACAGATGGTTGGAAATTATTGTAATCACTTTAATGACATGGCTGCTCTGCTTTCCCGTTTGTTCGATTTAGATCAACCGCTCACAATCACAACACAAGAATATTACCAAATGCTTTAAGACTTACATTTTGACTGACTCAAACCACAATGAAGTACGTTAAGGGGGGGTAATGCTTTCGAACACACAACACAACATCACTTCATGGCTTCCATCCACATATACAACAGGAAAGAAGACATCTGACACTGCTCTTGCTTTCAAGGCATTTGTTGAATCTGTATGAAATATACTCTGATAGAGAATAGCAGGGACCAAAATGTTACTTTGATTTCTATAATAAATACATCTCTTGAATTTCTCATATTCTGCTACTAAATGAACATAGTAAACATATATGGGAGTGATGCTGTGTTCACAAACATCGCCCCCCCAAGAACATATTATATCTTTATTTTACCTTCATAAGAAATGCTGCATATCAAGTATTTGTATACATATAACAAGTTGGGAAGTGGTCATAGTTAGTGTGGAGTTTATACTTTTATTTAACTATGTGTACTGTAAATAGGTTGATACACAAACACCTTGGATAGATCGAATGCAAATGCAGTACCGCTTCAATAAATGCTACAAGATGTGAAGTTGGAAATGGTACATTTTGGTTACTGGAAGAGAAGAGTTGATTCAACCCTTGTGATTCTCGAGTCTGTTGTCCATGGACAACGTGTGTGGTTTGATGCAACATAATCTTATAGACCCATAAAATGTTGCTGAATGAACACTGCTATGACAAAACCTCAGATATGTTTGGGTTATTGTGTCCATCACTAATATTTCTCCTTGGATTAACTGCTTACCATTGTATCTCATCGTCGTGGCCACATATCTCTCTCCCTCTCTCCTTCTCTCTTCAGAGACAAGCCAGCCACGCAGCCAGCCAACAAGGCAGTCAACCAGCCTCTAATGCTCCAGCGTGTTTAGCTTAGTCCTAATCCCCCTTGGCTCACTTTAGCCATTATCCAGTCAGAGCTGCAGTTAACAGGCTATATTATGATCAACCGGAGCCATCCAGGGTAAAAAAGAATATAGAGTTATGGGAATAGACAGCTCCCAAGCTTTGCATTTTCTCCTGAGGAATGCAAGGCTCCTCTAAATCTTCCCATTTTACACAAAATTACAGCCAAATATGAGAATAAAGGTGTAGTCACAGTCGTCTGTCTTGGCATGAAGCATAATGCTGCCTTTTCACAGCTAAACCGTTCTTTGTATAATGTAATGAAGGTGTGGAATATTTCAATGGGAGAGGATTGGGGTCTTAAGGTAGATTAAATACAGCAGCGGGGCAGATGAATGTATTCCTCTCTGGTTTGTATTTAGAACATGTCATGAACTGTGCAATGTGTTCACGCGCAATCACAGATGATTGATAGGACTCCTGCTTTACCTACCAGCTCCTGTCACCTTAGGTACACTCACAGACTCGGTTAACGTTGCTCATAATGTCTACGATTGTCTTCTTGATAGTGATTGACTTGCTCCTGCCTGACAGTACTATAAACCTGCCATGGACCTACTGTGTCAGTGTTTATGTCATCTTTCTGTCTGGGGGCTTTTGTAAGTTGTTTTAAAAGAGGAAAATATACAATAGTACAGATATATATTTTTTGTGCCATATAGAGTGCCTGTAGCACAAATGTAAATCAGTGTGTTTGTGTCCTTTTATAGGGAGTTGATGCCCAAGTCATCAGAGGGCCAGTTGACCATGGAGAAGACCCCCAGCTACTATGTCACCAAGGAGGTCCCCGCAAGAATCTACACCATGTCTAAAGACACAAAGCTAATTGTAGTTGTCCGGGATCCAGTCACCCGGGCCATCTCAGACTACACCCAGACGCGCTCCAAGAAGCCGGACATCCCGTCTTTCGAGAGCCTGACGTTTAAGAATATTTCAGTGGGTCTGATTGACACCACATGGAGCGCTGTTCAAATTGGCATGTATGCTAAGCACCTTGAGCGCTGGCTGCAGTACTTCCCTGCAGAGCAGCTGCTGTTTGTTAGCGGAGAGCATCTGATTAGCGACCCCGCAGGTGAGATGGCTCGCGTCCAGGACTTTCTTGGGCTCAGGAGGGTGGTCACGGAGAAGCATTTTCACTTTAACCCAGCAAAGGGCTTCCCCTGCCTTAAGAGACCTGAGTGGAACAGCAAGCCACACTGCCTGGGCAAAACCAAAGGCAGGACCCATCCTAATATTGACCCAGAGGTGGTGCAGAGGCTAAGGGACTTTTATAAACCCTTTAACAGCAAGTTTTACAAGATGACTGGCCATGACTTTGGCTGGGATTGAGAGGATAACTACAGACTCATGCTGGTACCTTGTCTGTGTTTTCACTCTGGAGATATTGTTATCCAGTGTATGTACATTATTTGGTGGATGTGTAAGAAATTCAGAAGTCTATTTTATGATAATTTATTGTTATGATATTAACTCACTAAGCTGCCTAACCAGGTTCATTCATGATCCACAACACACTTCATGTTCCAGTTTTATTTCTCATTGAGTACATGAACATTTTTATAAAAGCACAATGTTTTTACGGGTATTATGAGCAGGGTCAGCATCCTTTTTTTTCCCATCAGGATGTTTTGTTTTGGCTTTCTGTGGATAACCACTTCTTCATCTTTTACTTTTCCAAATGCTTCTTTTGCTTCACCTTAAACTGAAAGAGATCCAACTTTACAAACAACTGGTAATATCCCCTTAACATTTGCCTGACCCTAAGAGGTCTGTGGACCCACTTAGTGAGGTCGATAAAGGCCTCAGCTGATCCAGTGCCACTTGCCAGGTGGATCAATACAGTAATAGCTCCTCATCATGTCAATTAGACCTGAGTGATGGCACTGCCTTGATCTCTCGGGCACCGCAATAAAACATGGATCCATTAATGGTAGTAAGTTTATGGTTGAACCTTGAGCCAACGTCAAATTAATATAATAAGATACGTTTCCACTGCAATGTTTTGACTTAACCACTATTTATATTAATTCTACAAAGGAATGTTGATTAGGAACCAGTAGAGGGCCATGCCGCGATACTTTTTTTATCCAACAACCTGCTGCACAGACTTCATAATGCCTATCATGTATTGCTCTTTCCAAAAAGAAAATGATTCATATGTCTTAATCACATTCATTGATCTGCTCTGAAATGGCTCTCATGATCATCATCATCCTGTACAGCTTTTCTTTTTTTTTCTTTTTTTAACAACAGGTGATACTACATGTGTTAATGCTGCCCTTATCCATGCTACACCAACTGAAATAAGCATCTTTGTAGTTTACTTTCAGTCATAGCTGAGGAGAATTAGAATAAACCTACTTTGGGCTTAAATTTCTCCATTTAATTTAATGTATGGTTGAGTTTTATTCAACTTTTATGGGCAAACATTTGTCAGCATTTGAACGGACGTCATTCCATAATGATGTACTGCAACCCCGTTGTTGTAGCGGCACTATTTTACTGTATGCATTGCTTTACAAACATGGAAATGAAGCAGGTTTGGCCAAGAAGTTGATTAAGAGGTGCGGTCATGTCATTTTTATGAAGTAAGAAATAAATATGTTTTACCAACATCATCAACAGTCCCTTATCTTACTATATTAGAATACTGTACGAAAATAGCACTAAATTATATTAAAAATACTGGTTTATGTCATTGTTTTGCTTTCTTAAAATGCTGAACTTGTGTTACTCATTCATGCACTGCCCCCACCTTACCTGTATAGATTTCTGGATCCCTGCAGGCAAAGGAGTACTGCTGTGTCTAATTCACCCTCATCTGGCTAATTAGCAAAGCGGCGTTATTCTTTACGCTGTCTCAACCTCCCCACTACCACCAATGAGTGGGTTTTGTTGCTATGACCCCCAAAAACACATAACAAAGTGTCAGGTTTCTCATCTGGAGAGACGTGACATATTATGGAAAACACTGGCATTCCTTTTTATGTCCCTGGGTGACACTTAACACTCCACACCCAACAAAATGAAGTTAGGTCAGGTTTCAAGCCGCTGTTTGAATGTGTTTATGTGGGTGTAAACAGGAGGTACTTCTTCCTGTTTGTGTGTTCGAGCCGTGACCTGAAGCAGAAGTAATCTAGCTCATTGTGCTACTGATGATACAATATTCAGTCTGTTTTACATATTTGTTTTAACTCCAGAAGCATTTGCTAATCCGTCAATTTGGCCCGTCATGTTTTAAGTAAGGCACCTCAGGTTGTCTATGGCACACGAATCAAGCAACCTGTGCCATCCATCATGCAGCACAACTAACCGCAGAGCAAAACGGTTATGGTTCAAGCGAGATATGAATCACTCCGTTCTATTAACAAACAACCTTTATTTAAGTCTCCAGCAAAACACCCTCATTTAACTGGGGCTGCCAGAGGTGATGAAGCCAGTATCCCTGGTGGCAGGCTAGTAGTCTGATCACTCAGGAAGCAGCTCCCTTTGCAATTACAGGGATAGAGGAGGGGTGCTGTAATTGCTAGGCTCCCAACTGGGGAATTGCTGTTAGCGTGCATCCCTCCAGGCTGTAGTAAGGGAGGCTGCTGTTGTTCGAAGGTTGGGAAGACAAGCAAAATAAGACACCTGGCAGCCCTGAGCATAAGCAACTTCACACGGCTACTTGGCAGCTACCACTGGGAATTTGGAATCAGAGCTGCTGACTACAAGTGAAAGAAAATAAAACATCATACATCAGCAGACGGTTTGGTTGAGAGAACAGATGTACAGAAATTTGGAGATTGGATTGGGTGCTGACAGCGGGATGAACTATCACCTCATTATGATGTCAATGAAAAGTCATTATATTCTAACAAGATGTCACTCATGCAAGACGGGAGTTAAACACGCTTGATCTGAGCTTGTCTAAATTATTGCAAGTCATTCATCCTCTCTACATTTGATTTGATTGTGGAAATAGTTCTCAAAAATCACCGTGTGAGGTTAATAATTTGCCCTTTATGTGCAATATAATAAACAATTGAGAGAGAGAAAAAAAGAGGAGGGGATGACATGAGCAGGGGTCAAAACAAGAATATCTCAGTTACATGGTGCATGCCTCAGCCTACAGTAATGCAGGGATATATGAAGGCCTATACCTACAAATCTAGCCAAAAAAACGAGAAATTGAAGTGTTAATACTTCCACACTTATATCTGGTCTTAAACTAATTTCTTGGATTAAAATAGACCCTGTGAGACGATCTCACTGACAAGTCCTGCGAGTCCTGAGAATTAGTTATGTATCTTAATGCACCTTGCAGAGATTAAGTGATCATTTGTTACTTTTTTTCAATTTGGACCTTTTCACTCTAACAAGAATATTGAGCTCTTATACAAGGTCAGACAGCACATGGCAGCCAAACGGGATGTTAAATCTATTTTGTTCTGAACATTTGTCATCCGCAACAACCTGTTCTTTGAGACTCTAAAGAAGATCATGAAAGTTGAAAAAGGTTAAAGATAAAGACAGGAAGTACGGTTCCGATGCAGCTGAAAGTTTCTTTAAATATTGAAGGTATTTATCTTCAAAATCAGTGATAATATCAGAGCTAACATCTCTGAAATCTAAAGAGCACCTAAACCAGAAAGAAGAAAACAGGGAAATAATCATTCTTACAGTGGTTAAATTGGTTTCAGGGGTTAATAAGACAATTGCCTTCCTCTATGGCCCTCTTTTATTCTGCATTGTCCAAACCTGTAAGCCTAATCCGATAGGAAGGGCAACCATTAATCTGAGACAGAAGACTTGGAGTTGACCAATATGTGCTGACATAGGTAATCCAAATCTAATCCGTCTTCCAAAATGGCTTCCTTGCCTTGAGTGGGACCAACTTGATTTACTTATAACTCCAAATGCAACATGGATAAGTATTTATGTTTTAAAATGAGGCAGATGTTTTTCTAAATTATAGATTTGTGCACAACACATCCACACCTTGGGCTTGTCTCGATGTGCCGCTACATCAGCTCCTCACTTGCAGGATCTCGTGCTGTGAATGCTCGATTACATCTGAAAACAACTTGTATGAATGATA
This sequence comes from Ophiodon elongatus, assembly GCA_016806645.1. Classification (NCBI taxonomy): domain Eukaryota; kingdom Metazoa; phylum Chordata; class Actinopteri; order Perciformes; family Hexagrammidae; genus Ophiodon; species Ophiodon elongatus. Next base: position 652,927 of record JACSYO010002129.1, read on the forward strand.
ACTCAAAGCGTAACTAAACACATCTCAACACGTTGTACCTGAAATAATGAGGCTGGTTTCTCAGGCATCTGTTCAAATGCAACAGAGCTGTGGTTTAGTATATTTAATTTTCTCTTGTGGATATCATTGCCCCAAGGATCAGTACTTATAAAAATGACAATTCAGTGTTAAACTAAATATTCAAAATTTGCTTCAACAGTTTATTCAACATATGTGAATTTCAACATGCTAATCTGGAGGAGTAATTCCCTTGTGCCATCAAAGCACTTACTCTTACACATTGTAACAGTGCAGGTGACAGTGAGCATGCTGCATTAACAGCACTTTGTAGACACTCATGAACATACAAGCTAGTATAAATATATTAAAATACATAGCAGTTGATTAACATAGTTTTTCACTTTAACATTAACGCTGTTATAGTTTTGCATTTGTCAGAACCTTTAACATACTTCACATTTCAGCTGTTATCAAGCCTCTAACGTGTTTCCATGCTGCACATAATACTTATTTTCAGCTCCTTATGGGCTGAGACAGATGGATAAAGACTTGCCAGACCTCTTTTTAATCACATTTTTGATTTAGTAATTGCTTTGACTCTAATTAGCCTCCAAGCATTAGCATAGCTTTACTTTGTACTATTGCCACTTGAAACTCATCTTGTCCTCAGAGAAATTTTGTTTACTCTGGATTCTGTTGCAGTACAAGTGTCCAGAAGACAAACCCTGTTTTTTGTCTTTGACCATCAACCTTATGCAAAACAACTGATCTCTCCAGTGCTCTCTGAGGGTTGGGGCTTCAGGCTTTTGTCAAATGAGATTAGACTTCACATATGGCACTCAAAATGGCTTTTAATTTCAGCTTTGAAGCAGCTTGGATTTTTTTCTGTCATCATCGAGCCAATCATTACATTTTCATATGTGCTTAATTTTGATCAGATGTTTTTAATATAAAAAGCTTATCAGTCTATATTGTTCAGAAGACAAACAGATACTGTGATGTTGTGAAGGACTGGATGTTTCATCAGCACCGTTGAAAACCTTGTGTTGTAACTAGAGATTCCCGAGAGGAAACTAATGAAGGGAGAAGTGCCCTCTGACCAATACAGGCAGTTCTGTCGTTAATGTTCATTCTGTGGTCTCCCAGCGCTATTTGTTGCAGTCGCCCGCCTGCCTGGTACCACTTTGGACTCTCCATTAGGCCAGACCAGTCCTCCCCAAATCCCAGTAGCATGCTATTGTAATGACTTTATCACTCTACCTCATTCATTGAGTCCCAGATCACAAAACCATTTTAGCTGTGGAATTGTGGCCCAAAACTCAATGTCTGAACAAATGGCCTCAAAGCACAATAAAAAGTAGTTTGCTTGTCTTATCTGTTGTAATACATTGTCTTTAAAGTTTTTTATTTCTTTAATTTGAAGCAATCACATGGGGCTAGCAAGAGAAAATCAGCATTAGTTGCTCAGACTCTTCAACCTGTGACCCCACCCAGCTCAGACATCTCAGAGCTTTTACAGTCTTATCCTGCTTTCTCTGTAATGAGGTGTGTACAGCCCCCTATTCTCTGTGGACCAATGTCACCTTCATAATCCACGATTTGGACCTTGAGGAGGGATGAGGGGGTTAAGGGATTCTCAGCGGGATTACTGACTGGACTGACTGCATGGTCTGTCGTCTGTCTGCAATCTCTAGAGAGGCCGAGCAGGAGGATCCTTGCCCTTTAGTTGGTGCTAATCTGGAGTTGAAGGCATAGCACCGTCTGAGCTGGCCTCAGGACCAGACAGTTACATTTATCTGTCCATATGTGCGTCATAGATAAGGCTATCTTTAAAATAGTGCTTCTGACTACTGGACATGGCAGGGACAAGCCCAATTGGTATTATATTTAATCAAGTTATGTTACAGAACATATTTCATTATAGCTGTTGACAAGGATAAAAAGGGCACAGTGGGAGATCATGACTCAAGGACTTGTTGGCTTCTAACAGAGATCTTACAATTAAAATTAACTAGGGACAGTAATATGTATGCCTTGAGCATCAGAGAAACACTTCACACCAAGATAATTTCAAGGCTTTCGGGGATTTAATCTGATTTTGCAATTAATTGGTTCGTTAAACTCCTGCCCCTGGGATTAAACGGAAATTAAAGCAATGCCAGAACGGAGCAGGGACTTTCCCAAGACAGTCTTTTCACCAGACTCAGTTTATTTTGCATCGATACAAAATTTTCACTTATCTCTTCCTTGGTTATTTTCCATAGGCTTCAAGTTTGTGACAAGCAAAAACCATGATTTCATGAATATGTATATATTTCTCTCGATTATGGGTATCACAGTAGGAGATCAAAATCTACCAATCAACAATTGGTTGTGTCATTCTCAGCTGTCAGTTGCTTAAGGATGCGTTCAGGCTTGAGTCTGTTGCAATGTAATTTCATCTAGCCGCACGCTACATTAGTGGCCAGTCAATTGTGTGCATATTTCAAGTAGAGTTCCTAGTCGGATGCACCATGAACCATTATCATGATTCTACAGTTTATCTCACACTTATTGAGATTAAGGAGAACATTTTTACTTCCCAGTCGGACTACTCTGATAAGCCTCCCCACTTGAGGTCATTGTATTATCATGTTATCATTAAATTATTTCGTTCAATCTGGAAAACAGAAAAATCCTTTTTTAATTTTTTTGTTGGCATGGCAATTAAATGGAAAATGTTTTTCTGTTTTCATTTTATAGGTGCTATATACGAGATTGGGAGCCTTTCTATTGCCTCTCAACGGCTCTGACTATGGCGACAGCTGAGCCGGCGGCCCACAGCTAACAGTGATTACATTGCCAACAGTGCAAATGGAAAATGGCAAAAGTGCTGGCAGAGCAAACAGTGTTTACCTAAGGGGTACATTATTATTTGCTTCTATATGTTCTGAATATTGCATTTAACACCTTTAAAGAGATATTTAAATAAGATACTGACCTTCACTATATGACAGACAGCCTGCATCTTTTGTTATGAACGTTATTATTTTATTTATGGTCTAAACAATACCCAAAGGGCATTAAATGCTACAAAGGGTTAGATGAAAATTGTGGCATTTACTGAAATTATATAGATGGCTTCTGTAAAACCACTTGTCTTTGGCTCGCTGCACTTTTTCACACTACGGACCACTACATCGTGGTAATGATTCACAATAGCAAGCTTCAAATTGATTACCAAAAAGGATTGCATTCAATCTCAGTATCAAATTTCATATTTTATATCAAGCTTGCAAACTACTCCTGATCTGAATGAGTCCTGTCCTTGATCTCTCTCCCCTGCTGCTCTATTGGAAAGCAGCAAAACATCAAGGTCCTGATTTGTCATGGGCTCTATTGAGTAGAATTCCATACGTTGCCATGGTATCAGGGTAATGCTGTCACTCATTGTCACTGAGATGACACACTCTCATTTCTTTCTCCGCTACTATAATTGCTCTTCTGAGATTGCTGTTGTTGCTCTAACTCAAAAACTGGCAGAAACATGATCAGATGATATGAGAGAAACACAGATGATGATGGTTCGTCCGCATGCTACCAAATAAACTCTAGTCATTAATTTAGCCAAACAGTGGATCTGCCAAAGAATATATCCCAAGCCAAGCTTTCCTCTCACCAGGAATCCTCCCACACTTCTTCCTCTTCCCCTCAATATCCAAGCCACTGCTGTATCATTCCACATCTAAAAGCCTCAGCAATTATCCTGTAATTCATTCAAAACTTTGCTCTCTTCTGCTTTTCCCTTTGATGACTTCCATTAAGTCACATTGTGAGACAACATGTTGAACCCCAAAGCCCATTTTTTTTCCATTCTCTGGGTGAACACCAGCTCTGTGAAGTTATTTGGAGGACCTATTATAGAAATCTTCCCGCTTTCCTTCCACGCGGCAGAATGAAGCTGCTCCGACATAGCTGCACAACACAGCTTCTGGTGTACGACATAGAAACTCTGTGTAGTATCATATGTGGATGCTGGTGGAGGCTGTTCCCAGTATCATTAACATCTCCAGAAAGTCTTCGGAGTAACAAAGTGCACAATCAAGATGCTCCCATTCTCTCTGCCTAGGTTTCAGCCTGACGGTTGGGACAGTAAGATTGTCGCAGTATGGAATTCATTTCAGCCTTTACCACAAGAGAGATCTTTATCTAGGTCATCCATCCCATCTATAGGGCAGCAAACTATCTCTGCTCTGTTTTTTTTCCTTCACGTGTCACCTTCCATTAAACTGTTGGCCCAGTGATTGTTGGCTTTACGTCAGCAGCGGTGCTGAGGGTGCTGAGTGCCGATGTGCTAGTTTGAGACGGTGAGGTTTCAGACCCATCAAGGTTTGTTTCAATCAAACACCTCCAATCTTTTATACACACACTTAAAAATCTCTTCTCACCTGTCAGAGCCTGTATGAGGAGTATAAACACGCTGTTCAAAAGAAAGTACACCATCAAAGAGAGGAATTTAGGGTTAGCATTGGCACTCATTTTGTTATTGTTATGAATCAAATAGCACACATTTCTGGTTCTGTTCAAGTAGACGTTTGCCCCTTCAAGCCTCTGGACACAAACTGCATGAACAAGGTGTAAAGGGCCACTGACGAGCAAAATGGTGGCATTTCTGAGTAGCCAATATAATGTGAAAATAACAATATGACGTGTTTTGCATTAATCATAGAAATAAAGAACTTTGGTTCAAGAGATTATCATCCGCAAAAAACCTTGGATTACGTTCAACGCCAACCTTTTTTAATGTCCACATCCAATGTTTTTCTCATTCTTACTTTGTTTAATATTTGTGCATGGAAGCTATGGCTATAGTTGGGGCAATATTCTATGATTACGATATGGTTAGAGGTAGACATCTAAACTACTTTGTTAAGTTTAGGGAAATGTATTAGTTGCACACTACTGTACTTCCTTCATTGGTACTGAATCCAGGACATCTGGTTGCACACTGACATGGCTTGCATTTCATGTGACTCAATGGGACTTCATTATCATTCCTTCCCTTTTCTGAAATGTCTCTCCGCTTAATTTAGAGATTGAGATGGGAAACAGTGCTCCTGTGAGGAGTTGAAAACCAAATCCATCAAACATACAAATAAATAGGCAAATAAAACTAATTGAATTATAAGCACTATCGATCGCCATGCCATGTGTTGCATTGTCAAAGTGGAAAAGATTAAAAGGATGGAGAAAAAAAGAAAATATCAGATTGAATAGTAAATCTATAGCAGAAGGCAGAGGATGTTTTTTAACTTCATGTCCAGAGATGTTTTATTGAGTGGGCTTCCAGACGACCACCCGCTCGATCCTGCTCTCTGCCCAACTCCGTCTCTCCTGACTTGGCCGCTGCTGCAACCTTCAACAGAGCAATGAGAGGAAAGGGAGGGAGAGATAATAATGTGGGTGGGTGGTTCGGCTTTGTAACTCATGTCCTCATTGCTTAAGCACACACACATACACACACACACACACACACACACACACACACACACACACACACACACACACACACACTTTCTACTTGATGTCATCCCACATTTGCCGTCCAGTGACATTATCCCTGCTACATCCAGTTATTAACTTCACACAGTTAAACAGTTTGCGTTCCTCTCTGGTCACTTGCTAAAGCATTTCCACCAACCAGTGACCCATGGCTCAGAGGACTGGGATTTGCTCTATATTAGAAGAGACAAGGCAGACTAATTCAATTATTCCTCCAGTAATACAGTTACTAGTATCATTGTAATGATTATATTATATTCAGAGAATTGCCTGCATGCGGCTAGTTTGTTTGATTCATTACTCATAATTATTATCATGGTTTTTGTTTCATGATTGTAAGCTAACTTTGACATCTATTTTCTCTACTCATTAAACATATTTTGTAAGAGAATGTTTCCTTTGAAATGTACATATTTAACTTCTGCTGCGTTCTTTGAAACACATTCTGTTTGGATGTCTTTTTGGTTTAAATGTATCGTGACCCTCTGATGTGCACTGCAGCAGTTTGCAGTGTGCCAACGGCTCAATCTTTAATGGCTTTGAAGCAATTCTCTCACTTTAACTTTAACTTTAATCTGTATTCCATCCCTCACTTACATTCACACGATTTGGATTGTGACTGACAGAATAGGATCAAATAGCTGAGATGAGGTTTCTCTGTAGCTCAGCATTTCAGTAAAAGAAAACGACACTATTACACGTTGGGGCTACTGGCAACGGAGATACCACATGGACAACTTGAACTTGATTGGTCAGTTTGAGCTGCTTGTGTATTCTCCTTCACGTTTTTTGTTGCGAAGACAACGACTCAGTAATCTTCTTGCGCCCTCTGCTTTGTCACTGTTGCTCGTGTCAGAAAGTGAACAACAGAATGTAAACAGGGAAAGCACAATACGGCCTGATCATGTATGATACAAGCGGTTGCTCTTTGACCAGACGGGCAGTTTGTAAAAGGATACAATGATGGATGCCACTTTCAGGTCATAATCAGGAATTCTGTGTTTAAAAAAAAGTTTCCACTTCCCTACAACCGAGACAGAGAGGAGCATGAAGTTGAAACAGTCTGGTGAGTTTACAGAAGTGTTGACATTTTTTATTTTATCTTGGCCCCGAAAGCATGTATTTTATGTCTAAATGCAAATAAAATGAAAGGTAATGTTTTCTTGTTTCACCTGGAACACCCTTTGTTTACTGTGGTCTGGTTTCAACTGCAATGTGTTATACGCTGTACAGTAAATTCTCAGTGACACCGCTTTCCAGTAGTATGATACCGAGTAACCTGTTATTTTGCAATTTATTTATTTCTGCTTTTTCTTTCCTTACATTTTGCCTTCAAGGTGATTCTTTTTCTTGTTCTCCAACCAGTCGAAAACAGGCATGCGTTCTCACACATGCCTGTTTTTGCTGCAGCGCCGGTATGCAGTTTTTTTTGGAGTCAGCTGTGTTTTGGCATCTATCGAATTTGGTCTGTCAGCGCCGTGTGACTGTGTTGAAGCAGAGTGAGGGCTCAGGATGAGTGCATGAGTGTGTGCGTGCATGTGTCTGTGTATGTTAACAGGAGGGGCGTATCCACATGAATAAGAAAACCAAATTCCACATTAATCAAAAACAAATCATGGCTAACCGCAGGATCAAAGACCTGTCAGCTTTAAAGATGCTTCATGCCTTACGAACTTTTGAAAACTCGCATTTAGCTCATCAAGAACTCAACTTCCACCCAGAGACAGCACGAGTACAGCTCAGAAGAAGGTTCAGAGGCTCCTTTCAAGGGGCTTTCTCTCTCTTCTCTTCTTCCCTGCTCTCTCTTTCCTCTTGCAAATAATGAACAGACTAAAATAAAGCTCAATATCTGACCTACATTGTAAGAGCCTGGTCTGAAGCAATTAATCTTTCGAAAAGCTTCTTAAGACAGGAAGCAAGTGCATACCACCAATTTCTTAATTTAAATTGAAGGCAGTGTAATAGCTGACATGGCTGCACTGCCCCCGTCATCATCTTTGCTACTCACTAGTTATTCCAGTGCCTTACACAAATCCATGTCAAAGTTCAGCAACAGCCTGAGGTTCACACAGTACATTATGTCAGTTAATTTATGGGGCGTGAATTAAGAATCCATGCAATGTATTATCACGGCAAGTTGTGTGATTTTGTATAGCTGATATTTTTTTTCCCTTATAAGACTGAATAGAAGTTTTATTTTAACAATACGTTGCTTTGGTAATTTCCTCTTCTTCTGAGCTATGATTAATTGTAAACTTAATTTGAGATCCTCATCGAACATGTTTTAGAACATGTAAAATACAACATAAATGAAAATACTCTCATTGGAATAATATTTTGTGTCAAATATATGTTCTGTATATGTTGTTTCTACATAAGGAAGTCCAGTTACCTTGTTAAAATGTCCAGTAACCATGATTATCTAAATATAGTTTATTTCAAAAGTTTAACAACTGGACACAAAATGTCTTCTACGTCATCATTATCATATTTCCACATCACAATTGTGTACATTGCATATTGGACCCTGATTGGCTTCAAGGACTAGTTGTGATGAAACAAAATCTTGCTCATTCATACTCGCCATATTTACTGTGAGAAACGTTCCCCCTTTGATAGATTAATGTGAAAACAACCTTCTAGTGTCAAACTCTGCACATTCATCATTCGTCACTGTGACGGTCGAAAACTCAAATGAAGTAACAATAAGCAAAACACAGTTTTGAGTGAAGCCCTCTGCAGGAATTTCAACATTGCTTCGAATGATGACACACTTCCAAAATCAATGTGATGACCTCAGAAAGGATTGTCAACAAGTCACCTTCCAGGTTTTGATAAGAGCAAAGGTGAGAACATTTCTGCTGCACTATGTGTCACCATGTCACTGAGTTTGGAAAATGAGCTTCACATTGCCCACAACAGACATCCTGCAACATCCTGCCTCGCAGTGTTTTTCCCAGGCTGCACTATGACCAAACAGACCTGGGTGAGCCACAGCCGCCAGATTTGGTCAGCTCCACTCACCGCTCATCTTTAGCGGCGGTTGAGTATAGGACATCTGAACGCTCACAGGCTTAGCATGAGGCTGCTGTGGTCCCGGCATCTGGCTGTGCAGTAGCCACACACGACTGGCCTTGGTGTATTTGATTTAACTTGTACGGTCATGGTTTAGCTAACACATGCAGCAAACATGGTTTGGTAGTTCTTTTTTTTTTTTTTTTTGGTCGTCCATATTAAGCTCGTTTTCATAATAGTCACGATAAAGATACGGTTTTAAACAGTCCCTGTGCAAAGGAATGTGTAAGTGACTGTGTTTACCTCCAAGTGTTTATCTCAGTTGAGGGCAGAGTTTTATGGCCAGATCAGATTTATGATGCCTGTTGTGCCCGTGGGAAATAGGGGGCAGAGGCAGCAACGTGTGACATACAGTCCTGTCCTTGCATAGTCCTATCGCACATCGAGAATCAATGGACCTTTCTAATTGAGCTGGCGCTGGGAAAAACATTAATGCTTTCATCAATATGTTTTGCACTGCGCTGTTCTATAGTGTGTTATATGCTCATACTATTTTTATGTCACATTATGTTTTCAAGTGCATACTTTATGGTAATTTCTTGTCTTGACAAATCTGTGTGTAACATGACCCGTGAAGACTTATTACCTGCTTGCCAGTTGTTGTGCTTCACTGGGATGATATATAGCCTTGAGGCCATAGCAAGTCAGTACTTGACCGCTGTGCTCGTACATGGGCTTTACAGCGATCAAATCTTCATCTTACCCCTGGCTAACCCAGAGCTACCTCCCATGAATCCTACTTTTTATGACCCAGACGTTTAGTGTTGACAAAACGAACATGGTGTGAACGTGGGAGCTTTCAAAAGGCTTCTTGACACCTTGACAGCCACAGATGGAAAAGTCTTATCACAGTGCACACTGTGATTTTATTTTTGCTCTTCTTTCTATTCAGCGAATAGATTAATGCATGGAGGATAAATGGATAAATAATAATGGTTAATGCAGGACATTATTGCTACCGTATATATATTGTGGGCACTGCACAGAGAGGCAGACTTATTTTTCTTGGATGAATTTATGGGAAATGTGCAGGTTATGCTCCTTTCAATGCAGGTTGCAAAAAGGACAAAGCTCTGACAGCACTCAGTTTCTGCGATTAGCTGAGGAGGAAGCTATTACAAAATTCATCTCCAGCCAAGTTTGCAGATTTCGGAGAAAATAAAAGTTTAAAACCATGTTGAAAGTTCAAGGAGCATAATAGGACGAAAAAAAGGGATTTCAAAAGGTTGTTGTATGTCGATGATTTAACTACCTCTTCTTTTCATCATGGAGAGACGTAACTATTGCAATTTTAGGTTTCATTTGGAACTAAATATGTGTGCTTCATGCAACAACAAAGCATTTAAATGCTCATCCTAAATGCAGCCGCTGTAACAAAAAAAGAAAACAGAAGACAGATGATTGTGAACAAAGCTTCGCTATCCTGGTTTGATGGAGGTGACACAAAACGTCGTGCTTGACTTCACTGGCCAATCAGGAGCCCAGTGTCTGCAGGTTGAAAGGTTAATAGCTCATTAGTCGATGCTCTTTTTGATATGGCTAATGATCACCATTGTTTGCCATTGCCACTCTTTTTTTTTTCAAAGATATCTGAAGACTGCAAATTCTTTTTGAAGAATGAGCAATCAGGCTTGGCATGGTTTTGTTTAGGATAGGAGTTTTGATCATATGCAATTCATCCATTGAATTTTTTTCTGTCTCTGTATTATGGTTTATAAATGTAGAGAATTCATTAATAAGTTGTATTCCAGTAGCCAGAGATATACTTGACAGTATTGATGTACATGCTAGCTGTGCAGAGGGCGCGCCTGCATGGGTTTAAGTGTTTTCTTGCTTAACAATTCATTCACAGTTCAGACTTTTCCAAAACACATTCAGCAAAACACACCAGGTTTACAGCCTGAGGCAATTTCTCTGCCTGACACCATCAATGAGGAATTGAATAAGAGGCTTTTAGAGACGTTTAAAAAATAACCTGGCTGCTCTCAGTTAACTTTAATTTTGATGAAGTAATAAACAATGTGTTGTTGCAGAAAGACACTTCTCCGGTGCAAAGGAGAGGTTTTCAATAAATCATTTTTTCGGAAGAGCTCTGAACCAATGGAGGATATTACACTTTGTTAGCTTTTAATCACTTCAATAGCAGATGCTAATTGATATGTGGAATGTGAAACTGATGGAGTTACACAGTAGAGCCTTACAAACCGTTGTCTTGATCTTATATTTCATGTTAACTTGCTCAAATGTTTGAAATTAGGCTTCTTGCCCAATAATATAGCGATTGAATTGAGATTGCATTATTCAGATAATCAAATAATGTCCTTCCCCAGACATACTAATATAATTATCTATAGAAAGGTTTTGATAGGAGAAGATATTGTTACACACTTCTAATTAAAGTCAGATTGTTCTCAAGTGATTCATGGTAAACTAATATCATGTGCCAATGTTGTGTATGTGCCAATTGCACATACCCCTAAATCTCCTATCTCTGCTGTGGGCAGTCTGGGTAATCATTAGCGATGGGTGTCAGACTAGTCTGGATTTGCCCAGGACAGAAGTGAAGCTATCGCAGAGCAGCTGTGTGGGCTCTTTAGTCTGTAGGCAACGAGACCGGAGGAGAGATCAGACTTGGTGCAGGTCATAGATGAGACGATGGAGTCACTGTCAATATTTGCACAACGCAGACGTTTAGATGAACCTATTAACCCCATCTGAACATAGCAATCAGTACGCTGAGCTCTCTTTTCTCTTTTTCTCCCGCTGTCTTAATATTTAGGTGTCTGACCATTCTCACTGACAGGGTTAACTATGGGATAACAAGATTTAGACTGCTTACAGCTGGGGTTGCTTAGTGTTTACAGGTTTATGCCAGCAGCTTTAAAAAGGTTTTCTGGCCTCCCTGCTGCTTACATTGTCCAGTGTCTATTATCAACACTTTTTAAAGCCCTAATTGGGAATTCTTACTCATACATGCTTACACTTGAATTTACAGATAAAAAGTATTATCTTTGCTACTTTAAATCTCCTCAAAATAAAGGCACATTTTGGTCCATTTGAAAATATCATTGTGTTTATACCATTTAGACCAATATCATTGTGTTTATACCATTTAGACCAATATCATTGTGTTTATACCATTTAGACCATTTTCTGCTCAGTCAGTCATCATATCTAAATCTTTGTCAGTCACTTGAAGAGCAGATAAAAACACACTGACGCAGTTTAAACTGACCATTATAAATTTGCAGCTGCAGCATAGCAACAGCTGACCTGCGTTTTATAAAAAAAAAGAAATATTTTGTCTCCTCTCCTCGCTGTCTCTCTTGCATCAAGATATTTTGGCCTCATCTATATTTCAATTGATGAAAACTGAGAATGACCTGAGGTAAACTTAACTTGGTTTGTAATGATCTGGAGATGAAGAGGAAGTGGGAGGAAATAGGCTGTTATAGACAATCAGAGGATGCAGGCGAACCATGGGACTTTACTACTGATCAGATAGATTAGAAAAGTATCCTGGCATCTGTTTTAGCAGATAGAGTCTGGGGACCTGTGTGTTTGTGTGTATGTCTCTGTATGTGAAGCTTTTAGTTGGTGTAAGCAACAATGTCATCCAGCTTTTTTCTGAACTTCGGTCAGTGGAGTGTTTGCTAAAGGTGTGGCTCTAGCTTTCCTTATTACAGACTTGAGCAGCCACCAGGACGCTGATCATCAGTCACCAGAGACGGGCTTCGAGGTTGGGAAGACAAACAAAGACACCCACTACAAACACCTACTTCTTGCTGGTCTCAACTCCCCATCCACTCTGAAATCCACCGGGGAGACTGGGGCCACCGGCCAGGGTCAGTGAGGTTGAAATAACACAGCTACTTCAGTTTGACCCCTCAATTAGGGCACAACCGCCATCCTTCATTTGATCTGCCAGCAGATATCACGTCCGCCTCTCTGGCTTACTTAGCCCACTGACAGATGAATGCCTGTAATTGGATCTTACGCATGTCTGCATGTATATATGTATCTATGCAGCAATCTATTTCAAGGGAGCTTTGTACCACCGGAAAATCAAAAAATGCAACAAACAGATTTTCAAAAGAACTGCAAGAAACTAAATGGTAATATTCACAAAATACATGGCATGATTACTGTGCAGCAGTTTCAGTCAAATACACTCATTGTGGGAGTGCTGTACAGAGGGATTTCTCTCTGTACTGTCACCCTCTGACTCCACAAGCAATCTCCTGACACTTAATGAGAGACTTATGTTTTAGCAAAGACACAATTTCAGAGACAAAATGATCAAATACATTTGATATCTTCATTTTAGGGTGATTGCCTCTTCATTTATGCGTGAAGAGAGAATAATCTCCTTTGCTCACAACAGTATAATGTTTTCAAATCATTTTTGGGCCACTTTGTGTGTAATCATCCTCACGAGTCTGCATGTGCAAGCTCTCACAAGCTCTCTTAAATTATCTGCATATTTTCCTCTCCAACTCAAATGTGGGAAACGTATTTGAAGTCCATAAATGGATCAGCAGCCGTTTAACCACCGCTCCATGTTTCCCCACAGTGATGCATCTCTGCACTGTCACACTATACTCTCTAATTTGGAGGAACTCTGCTCAGGCCTGAAACACTAGAGAGCAGCAAGACACGCTCCGACTCACTGTTGTATAATTAAAGAAGAAATGTTTGCCTCAGTAGCCTCCTCACACCAGTATAGAAACCCTTGTTAGATTAGAAGGTCTTTGTTGCTGGCTAGTGGCCACACAGCTTTTAAGTGAGTCCTGCTAAACTTGGCGATGTCGTATGTGAAATCAAAGTACTCTAATTGCTATTTATAGAATATCTCTGGAATGCTAAGCTCTGGAAACTCAGTTTAAATTGTCTCTGTTTGGATATCGCTGTACCTTTCCAATGAGAGCTCATAATGTGTAGATTATCCTGCACACTTTGATAGTACTGACAAATGCATGCATGTATATATATATATATATATATATATATAGTTTGTATTACATTTTAACACGTTGTATTTGGCTCCTTGTACGGAAATGGGCAGGAAGTGTCATTAGCTCTGACCGTTGCATCGTCACCTGGATGCGTTTATTTGTGCATCCACCACAAAAAAAGGATCCTAATTGACTTTTCATTGGGATTTCTTTCGTGGTTCATGTCATTTTAACACATTTGGTGCCACCACCACGTAATGCGCTGTTTGGAGGTTGTGACCATTTCACTTATTTCTGTGAGACCAAGTTGAAAAGGAGCAGTCTACCCCCTGGAAGTCCGGTGTGATGTGGCCCTCTGCGTCATTGCCGAAAGGAACTGCTTTAAGGAATGCCAGAACTAACCTTTGAGACAAAAATCAAATGGGGACCATATTACTGCTTCCCAAATCCCTCCATAATATTGATGGTACCAGATTTAATGTGCATAAAAATAGCAGTTAAAATGTTCTCTTCTTTTTTCCCCATGTAACCACCTCCCTTCTTACTCAACGATTATGACTGGTCTCGCTGTTGGCACTAAATTATTTACAACACACTGTTTTAATTAAGTCTCAAGTTACAGAAGCAATGTTTTGAATCAAATATTATCCAGGGTCACTTGGGATGAGTGAATATACACTGTGGCTTTAAGGTTTAAAAAAAAAACTTTTCTTAAACTTTACTGAAAATAGGCTATATTCTCTCATTTTGAAGTCCATACATGCAGTGATGGATTTTTGCATTTAAAACTTCTGGCTCTGTCGCTCCTGACGGCTCACTGCTGTAGGAAAATGTTTCACATCTGTGCTCTGCTCTACAGAGCGTGAGGGATGGGTGATTTAGTATTTGTGGGATTTTTTTCATATTTATAATTTAGGTATAATGCATTTATTTTATGCATGAGTGTGTTTGTAAATTAGTTGTATGTGTATGCATATGTGAAGTCGTGTGCATTTGTGGTCATGTGCGTATCTGCACAAATCAGATGAGGAAAAAAAAATGTTTTTGTTTCTCATCCCCCTGTCATCTTCATCCTATATGTCTTCATGTCTCCCTGTGAGTTTTAGGCAGTTCTAGGCAGGAAATGGAGCTGGGAGATTCCTTCGCACGGCGGGGGTCTAAGGCGGATGCAAGTGGCAAGATTTAACGGCAGGGGTCATGGGTCAAAGGTGCCTCCAGGTTCCAAATTTGCAACTTTGCCCAGATCCTGTCCAGGCTGCCGTCAAAGTGGGCAGCCAGCCGCTCACTAATGTGTATTAGCAAGACAAAGGGTGAGGAGAGGGGCGGGCATAAGATGGGCTTTGATTTCTCAAAGATTTATGGGCGTGATGAAATCAGCTTTGAATAAACTGGGCTTGCCCATATAGCTACATCTGAAGGCTTCGGGGTTTGTTCCGGGAGACAGACACCCCGGATAAAAAGGCAACAAATCTAAAGAGAAAGAAGAGAGGAGGGCTGCAGCTTCCTCTGAAGTCCTCACATGTCCTATTCAAGGACCCATCAGCTGGCCGCACCCCCATTGTATGTGGTGCCTCACGACCATTACTGCCTCACCAGATAAATTCCCAACCGTAGACTTATGGAAATGATCCTGATGCGTTCCTGGGATACCAAGAAAACACTTGACGGGCTACATGTAAATGTTCATGGCTGTTGTTGAAAAGGTGAAATATCCTGGTTTAACAGTGTTGATGTACAGCCACCAAAGTAAGCCCCCAGTGGATGGTGATGAGGGTGGCTTCCCCTCAATCCCCTCTCCCCCATCCTGCATGCCCTGCAGTAAATACTAAGTGCCCCCCGGTGACCCTCCCAGTGATAAATAACCCTTAAGGTTAACCACGTTTGAAATGGAGCTGTGAGGCCATTATAGGCCTCCGGAGTTTTCCTGACATCTTCAATATGTTATCTGTATGCCCAGGGACTTTAACCAGAGCAACATTAAGTGGCCTCTCTTTTTGTGTCAGGACTAATGAAGATAGGAAAAGCTTTTGACCAACAGTCCTGAGAATGTGATTTTAATCCTCTATCTGCATGTTCATCTGTATCTGAATGTATGATATTCACACCGGTGAAGTTTATGTATTCACGTCGGATCGTGTGTGCGTGGGTGTGGTTAATTCGGTTTTCCTGAATATTGTACTGCAGCCATGCACATGAGCACACAAGTGTGCGCACAGATGGCGTTGGGTAGTATGGTACCTTGGAGTCTGGTACGAGGCTAAAAAAGGGTTGGTGTGTATCGTTCACGGCTGCTGGTGACGTCTGTGAACACGTCTGGAGTCTTAAGAGGCGCTGATCATGTCAGGTTGGAAGTGAGATAAAACTAACATGAAACTTTAAAAGCATCAGCAGTTCAGCAACACCATACATTTGCATATTTAAAGATAGCTATCTGATCAGAATGTGTTCAGTGGCAGGAAGACCATATAAAAGAAAGGAAAATGTGTGTGTTATCACAGCTGAATTAAATAATTTAGGTGTGACTTATATGATATATAATTTATATACACATAAGATATATATGTTTCCCAATACTATTTAATCATAAAGAAGGGTATTCTAACAATTTGTGATTAATACTGTAACTCTTTGTTTACATGGCAGACACTAAGACCGTTTCACTATTATACTATTTCATTTATTCGAACAGGAAGCTCAGTATTTGTTCTGTAAATTGTACACCATCGGCACGGTGTAGTTTTGTACATTTGAGAGCTGGCCACCATAAACTTTATTTCTGATGTTAAGTATACGACATCTATAAACTGCTTTTGATCAAAGAGCAGAATCCTATTTAATAATCCACTGTGGTGCCGACTTCTGAGAGGGAGCACGAGAGAAGATTAATGTCACGTTAGCCCAGTACCGTATACACGTAACAGAGAGGGAAAATATATCTTCTGCAATTTGGGAGACACACTTATATGTTTCATACCATATGATTTAAACAACCAGTCACAAAGTTTTGAATTTTTTATTTTTATTTCTTTAAGCTTCAAAAAGGATCTTTGGAGAAAAATAAAAAACAAGAAAAGTGTGTTGCAGTCTCCACCTAGTGGAATAATAAGCAATGTGAGCATTCACTCACTGACTGCATAGCTGCTTGATATTGGCTAAAACACAATGTAATAGCTAAGATAAAGAGCCCTGCCATTTGGTTGTCCCTACACCTGTAGTGGAATGTAACAAAGTGCATTTAGCATTTGTATGCTTCTTTATACTTCTACTCAAATACATTTGAGAGGTATGTATTCCACTAGACTATTTATACACTTACACCTTTAGTTAGTAGATTTGAACTTTGAACTTTTGGTTTGATTCAGATAATTAATACAAATATAAATCAACTAATTACTCATAATACATTATTATAGGCTAAGCTGCAGCAGTATAAAGAAGTGGAAATTAGTGATGCTCACACATGAATACATCATTATTCTGAAATGGTTCTGCATAATACTTTAACTTTTGGTACTATAAGTAAAGTGCCTTTCAGGTTTTTTTTTTATTATTATTGTGATGCTTATATACTGTTATTCAAGAACAGTTTGGAATGCAGTTACCCAATGGTGTTAATACTTTACTAAAAGGTCTGAATACTTCTTCCACCACTGAGTGAACATAAACAGTAATACACATCTAATGGTAATTCTTGCACCCTTCAGTCTATTTCACAGGAGAATCACTGTGCAGCTGATGAGTAAATAACAGACATGCTGCAGTGTACCTGCTGTGTAAGTATATCCTGCGTAACAAATATTGTGTCAGGAAGTTAAACATTCGCTATATGTAAAATAGAGGGAAGAATCTGTCAGGGAAACTTGTCAGGCACAAAGACAGATTATTCTTTTATGAGAAGCTTGACTTAAATGTGCAGCCAATTATCTAAATATGACTATGTACTACGTGCAGATATTTAATCAGCATCCAGGGTTGCTGATTCAGGTGAACGTCCTGGTGGTGTTTTTTGTGTAGCAGCTTCACCATGTGGTACAATTAAGCCATTACAAGTAGCTGCTGAGAACAAGGTCAGTCATGAACACTTTTGTCATTTGCTCATCCCAGCACACCTTACAGTTAATATATCAGCTAGTATAAGTTCAGAGTAAAACCACAGAACAAGAAATACCAGGTAGAAAGGGTCACTGTTTGGTGTGAACACTAAACGTGTACTTGCACTCCGTTTATTTAACCAACCTCTGTAAATTGTGCATATAGCTGGACCTTTCAATAGTAAGAATGATTCATTTCAAAGGGTTTATTTAGAAGAATACTGACAAAAATGCAAACTGGGGTTTGTACAAAGCAAATTAATAACAGGGCATGACACACTTGCAACACAAAGTAGGCTATACATTTCAAGAATAGTAGATTAAAGCACCATTTTTCAAAACTAGATTACAAAATGCAAAGAAAAGAAATTAATTGGCATATCATATCAAGTACAATGATAATTCAGAAAAACTTCATGAATTTATTAAGACTTCTTATTGTTATTTAAACAAAATTCTGTAGAGTTTCTCAGTTCCTTCAAGAACAACACAGATATTCCTAGTAAGGCACGTGATTCAAAGCATTGGACACTCAAAAAAAAAAGAGAGAATTTAAAAAAAAGCTTGATACTCTTAGATTAAGGGGCATCTCTTTGGCACAGCTGTATGATTTGTGAGAGAGAAAAAAACTCTATCAAGTAAATGAGCATGACAATGTTAACTTGACAACACTATGTACAAAATGTATGTAAAAATGTTATAAATATGTCTAAAAACCACAGACACTATGTACATCTTTGTACTAAAGCAAGGCAGAGATTACTCGTCTTTCTTATCACACATGATGGATTTGTGGAAGTCCGGTGCCAGCGTGCAACAAGAAAGCACTCTGTCGCCAACACATTTATAAACACATTTTGAAGACAATCTGTCACGGCAGGAAACGTGTGGTAACACTGTTAAAAATCGACAAAGCAAACAGGTGTGATATATTTCAGCATGTGATGGGGATTTAGTGGATACTGAAATACAGCTAAATTAATCCCCAGCGGTGATAAATGTCTCCATTTAGTGTTGAAAATGATTGGTGACACATGCACTTTTGTTGTATTGTTGGGATGTCAGTCCATGGTCTGTGGGCAGTAGGCACAGTGCGATGTTGTTGTAAGGGGTCACCTTACTACCCCTCCTCTTTTCTCTTCTGCTCTCTCTCTATCTCTCATTCTTTCTTCCTCAGGACGATATAAATGAGCCCACTGATGAGACACAGAGGGAAAGCCACCCAGGCCAGCACATACGCGTAGCCGAATTGTGCGCCGGATCCATCATCCGGACTCATCGCGGTGTAGATGATTGCCGCGCACATCACAAACACACCTAGGGGAGACGAGAAGAGAGGTGAGGGGGATCTGAAAGCGAATGCACATGACCTCACTACTCCACCCACATCTGCTCAGGGTGTGACCCGTCAGCGTGCGATGAAGTCATACTCACTTGCCAAGATCTGGAAGATGGCGGTGAAGAAGAAGCGTCCGCCCTTGACCAGTTTGAAAAGCTGAAACACGAATGCAATGAGGGAGAAGAAGCAGAAGAGCAGGGACAGGATCATCAGGGCTTGCACTGCCTGGATCCAGTCTAGAAGACAGATGGAGAGCATGAATTTAAACAGGTTCATAACTTTTCTATATCAAAGGCAATAAAGGTATAACTTTTTTCAGGAACGCTGACAAACCTTCATTGCTGGCTGGCTTGCAGTGGTAGCCTCCATTAGTTGTCATGCAACTGTACCATAGATCTGTGGTCATATCCCCACCTACAGACCAGGCCTGGTAAACACAACAACACAGTGACATTAAAATACACTGCAGCATCCACAGCACAGCCCGGGGCTGTAATATCCAACACCAATAACAGTTAATAAGCATTACAATAAAGCAGCTACAGTCTATCTTATTCACATCATGCCCCTGTTCTATGCTGCATTTGTTCACACACAAAATTGAAAAGGGAATTGAAAAAAAGGGAAGTGCAACAGGATAACTTACACTGGCTGCTGTCGACACAATGAGAAGAACGAGAATGATTAAGTGCAAAACGAGCACTCCGAGCAGGAAGAGCAGCATTTTTTCAAGTAGATCTAGAGTGACACACGAGACAAGAATAAGTCAATCCACATGAGTTTACCATCTCTTCAACAACAACAAAAAACCCACGTTAGGCGCACAGCCTAATATAAACTCGTCTCGACGCTAGAGGGCGCTATTTCCTCACTTCTGCACTAACCGCAGTGTTTACCTCAATGTGAAAGTATCCCCTTACACTCAAACGTAGAGAGAAGGAAAGAACTCTAATGTCTTCCCGATGGGGGCTCAAATGGTCAATGTAGCGGTATAAGTCAGGCTGCAGTAATGAAACGAAATCGATTCTCGAGCTGATTTCTCGATGTTGAACTTGTGATCCATTCTCACAAAGTCCAAAAAATGATGTAATTACAACTCATTGATTCGGGCAACGCGTGTTTGCATAATGAGTGAAAATGTCGGCGCACGGAGGTCGATGGGAGTAAGAAAAGGCTGCTTCACGACTAATCAATGCATGCTGCTGTGAAAACAAACGCGAGCCATCTGCACGAGGAACATTCCAGCGTAGTGCCGCCATGCGTGAGCCTCGAGCTTTAACTCTCTCTAGTTTGCATATCTACATCTACTGCGGTGACACACGGGCAGGTAAAGCGAACGCATGTGAGACAAAGTTGCTTTTTGCGCGTCACGGAAGGAAAAATCCCCCCCCCCCCCCCCCCCCCAAAAAAAAAAAGAAAAATCGATTTTAAACTCCAGGTGGTGACGTCCTGTTGTGTGAATCGAAAGAAAAAAGTAAATGAAAAAATAAAAGCAGTTCACTGACTAAAAGAAAAGGAAGTCCGACACATTACTCCAACTTACAAATAGGCAAAAGCAAGAAGGTTTGTATCCGTAAAAAAAAAAAGGGAGTGCTGAGAGTTGGGACGAGTATCAGCGAGGTTCTGCTTCTCTTGACTTCTTTCTCTGCAGCTACTATTCCAGATGTGGCGCACACACCCCAGTCAGACTCTTTCTCCGCCCGAGAAACACCGCCCTGCAGGCCCTGCACGTCACCAGAGGCCCGTCCTAAAAACCTTTTTCTTTTTTTCCTTCTTCCTCTCTTCTTCCCGTGGAAGCCTATCATCTGGATTGTTCTTAAATCCACAGGATTGTATGGAGATTCCTATGTGCAAACCGCAAAGCCTTCAAAAAAAAAAAAAAAAAAATGTAAGTGTGACTGTCTCTGCATTTAAGCCCACAAAACATCCATTATTTCACTCCTAGTAATAAAACATCATTATGACATAATCAGTCCAAATCCAACAAAGGCACGATGTGTCTGTGATTCTCAGTAATTTTATGATATATTTATAGTGACGATTCCCTATAAAAGGCCAGATCCTGCCTCCCAAGGTGTTAACTGTCCTGCAATATATATGTTTATGTTTTTCCTGCAATCCCAACAACCGGACTAGCTGTCAGGACATCGAGGATGGCTTTTGATGATCTTTTCCCAGATGGTTGGAGGTGGCTGGACAGCCCTATGACCTCCATCGATTGGCCGAACTCAAATGTGCACAAAGAGCTTCATAAACCACACATGTCCAGAAGTGTTCTGTCCAGATGGTGTGTGTGTGTGTGTGTGTGTGTGTGTGTGTGTGTGTGTGTGTGTGCTTGCATGTGAACAGACCAGCCCTCTTGAGGCCCCGCGGTATGCCCAGAATGCCTGTGTGTGTGAAGCAGTCCTCCTGTTTACTCCTGCGTCTGCAGAGAGAGATGGGAGAGTTTGTCCAGCGCCATAGGGAGTTAACACAGTGCAATGTTTCGGTCATACTAAATGGATGGACCGGCTTCGGTCTCTACGCACACATGGATCAAGGATGAGTGACGAAGATCGCCCGATACAGCCTGCCGTGGCTCTGCATCCCTCATTACACTGTGGTCTCAGGCCATTTCCTCGCAAGTGACGAAGTTGTAAACCAAACCAGAATCCAAACGACAGCAGTAACAAAAGCACACTTTTGCTGTTGTGAAACCACCCGAGTATAAACCTGATAGTGATCAGCATGCTGCAATCAGAGAGCACATCTCTCTCCCTCTCTCTCTCTCCCTCCCTCTCTCTCTCTCTTGCAGTTTTTTGGCGCATCAGGTGGATTCCTGTGGTCTGTATTAGTAAACATGCGAGGGGAGGAACTGTAAGCTGCTGCCCAGGCTCACTGTGGGATGAGCCCTAGTAGAGCTGGAGGGGGTAGAGAGAGAGAGGGAAAGAGAAAGGGAAACAGAAAGAGAGAGAGAGAGAGAGAGAGAGAGAGAGAGAGAGCTCTTTGACAATCAGCCGACCACTCAGCTGGACGTGATGCTGTTTATGAAGATGTAATTGGTGCAGTGGTCAGGTGGAAGGCAGCGCCAGCACCAGCAGCCGGGTGAGGAGTCCAACCTGGCTGCCCAGCTGGAGCAGGTGTGTGAGGGGAGACTATAAATGTCACAGTGGTCTAATGCTCCTCTTAATCAGAGGAGGATTCACACACAATGCTGCACTGTTACTCACAAAGTGGATCTATACAGAGCAGAATAGTAGAAGGATGGTTCTGTTTCTTTCTTTTGAACTGTAGAAATCCATGTAAAGAATAACATCAAAGAGATGGCTTACAATTTTTAAGGTATTCTGTTGCTGTCGCTGATACGGCATTTGTGAGACATTCCTCAGTAAATGAAGCTTCACTGCAGTGAACAACAAAGTGCCCCACCTTTTTTTTTGCTGCAGCTTTATTTGTTTTAATAAGCTGTGAGGTTGCACTAATTATATCATTACATAGTGGTTGGTTATTTAATAACATTCCTGAAAGCGTGCACATATTGCCTTTTTAGTGAATTCCATTTTTGTAAAGAGACTCTAAAATATGTGTGGGTGTCGTTTCTCACACTTCACCCTGCATGCTTATGAGTGCCAATCCATTTGACTAAAAAACAGCTCAACAAAACCTTTGAATAGTTATGATCTGTCTTACATGGCTGAAAGCACTGGAAACCATCCCAAACCATTGACCCTTGAACCCAGTAAATGAAAACACACAGCTCCTCTTCTTTTCTTCTTTTGAAAGTGTGGGATTACAACGCAAACAGGCAGGAAGGAGTAGCTCCCCACCAGTAACTGTAGGCACAGCCATTGTGACGAAGCGGCAGTTGAAATTTGAAACCGACACACCCTGCTTCATTGAGAGATTCACCAGGTGAGCTATTTTAGAAAGCTGGTTATTTCGAAAGTTAAAGGTTTGTTGATGTAAACTGAGGTATTTTCTGTTTCCTTAAATGGACCTCATAGGTTTGTGCAAAAGAGTCACAGTGCTGTTTAAACAGTACCTCAAGCAAAACAGCTGACCCAAAACAAAACCACAGAGGCGTCATAGGGATTTAAGTGTTGGTTAATGAAAATGCAAGTTGTAGTGCTATAAAACAGTGGGCTGTGACTTTATTAGAAAAAAAGATCTGTTTTTAATAGGAAACCATATAACCCCAAAGATAATACATTTACTGTGTGGATAATGAACATGTAGCCTAAATTCTTACAATGATACAATTATAAATTATTTTGTTATTGGCTTTATGGCTACTGAAATTTGCGTCTAAATGTTACATAACTACAATGTGTTTGGATGTGTGGTGTGGTGTTGAGGGCTGGGAGTCAAGGTGATGTGCTAACTTTCAGTTTTGTTATGTCAGGTTTATGCTTGCTTATTCAAAACCACAATAGGTCAGTGCTTAAATCTAAAGTCAAGACTTGTGTCATAGCGGAGGTGTATAATTGTAATGGCTTGCTGTTTGGTGACAGAATGAGACAGCCTCAGTTTAAGCCCAGCCCTGGTAAACAGTGCCAGACTGCAGGAGGGGCCACATGATTCACTGTTGCAGCTCCAATAGCAAACACAGGACTGAAAGAACGGTGAGATAATTAGGAATTAGGTTTTGGTTTTGGACATGACCCTGGTTTGGCAGCTTGGAATACGTCTTAGTGGGACAGATGGACAGTCAATTTCACTTGTGGGAATATGAAGGAATGGTGGAACGCCTCAGTGCTCCTTCACGTATGGAAGCCACTGCCAGAACAAGAGGAAACACTAAAGCTCTGAAGTCAGTCCGGTCAAATGTCATCTGGAGTAGCTGACAACGCCTGTCCATAAAAACAAAATCCTCAAGATATCTCACTGGACATCTCTGAATCATCACAGCTGGAAAACGTTGGGATCTAGTTGCTCAGAGAACCTCAAACTTTTAATATAGCTTGTGTTAGTTTGGGCTGTATGTGTTGTGGCCAGGTTTGATTGAAATGCAGTGTCAAACGCATCACTCAAGTCTCCTTGAAACCAGAGGCAGCGACATTCCTCCTGCAGATGCATTCTGTGCTTTCCAGGATGTGTATGTCTCTTTCCTTGTGCTGCCCGATTCTCGGGGCTGAAGTGGTCTCTCTGTTGCTGCTCTCCGTGTTTGAGTTTCACTACATCGTGACTATCAGATAACATCCCACAGACCACGCAGAAGGAGCTGGAGAGGAGCCCTCGGGACCCAGACCTACGTCAAAGGATGGCACACTTAGTGAGTCCGTGTTAAGCTGTTCACACACAGTGACACTTGAGCTAGACTGCATGCTTACACGGGCCGTAAATACACAAAATGCACTGACAGAAAGACAAGCGCGCAGATTTTTTTCACTGGCTTCAAATACGAAGCTGTAATACACAATGTCTGCTTCACTATCAAAAGAATCTCTGCTGTGTGTGAAAGCCACATGCAGGTCTGTGTGCAAGTGTAAAGCAGGATCACATTAGAGCATCCGTGCCGTGCATGCTCCGTCTCACCTCTCCCATTTTAAACTCTGAAGCTCCAAAATGGACCGTGACCGAGATGAAGATCTCCATTGGTTAGGAGCTAAATCAGATAAAGCAGGCCAAGATGTTATAGAGGGGCGAAGGCTTTGTTTCTATCCCTTTAAAAAACAGGCCTGTCCCTTCTTTTGAAGGAACAACAACCAAATAAATCAGAGACATACGGCATGAGAACTCCAGATTGTGGCACCCTAGTGATCCTAAACATGTGCTAATCATTAGCCCCTGGTTTCCTGTTGGAGCCGATGTCATCAGCACACACATCCCAACAGGCAAGACCAGCATACAAACTGTTGCTTCAAATCAGAGTGAAACTGGCCTCAGGGGTTTGGAATGGAGCAATAAAAGCTATGAAAGAATTTGAATCGCCTTGCTCTCATTTCTACACAGTTCTCGCAGTTCTGCTATCTATGGATACATATCTAAATATATATACTCCATGTTAGTTCATTTTAATTCCAATCGAATATGTCCAGACTCGTGGTCATATGATTCAGTTGCTGATCTGCAGCTAAAATCCTCCTTAACTCCCAATAATTATTGTCCTCTTGTTAGCAGTGGTTTTCTCATTCCTGCTGGGGTGCTATCTTTTCCAAGCAGTGTGTCTGTGCTCCTTTAACAGCTAACAGAGCAGCTCCCAATTCTGACTTTAGGTGTGCACCAGTGAATATTTTCTTTCCTTAAGTGTTGCCAGCACTTTGTAGCTTTTGTAAATTTGGTCTAACTGGAGAATAAGGGCCTGCCTCTAACTGCCTATTACAGTAAGTGCATTATCTAATCTTTATAGAAGTGATACACAGAGCTGCTTCTGGGGTCAAAGGTCATGATAAGCCTATGTAAACACCTAGCATTGAGCTCATTTACTTTTGTTTACATGGCTAGCAGTGGTGAGAGCAGCTCTGGTACACTCTGAGGTCACCAGGAGGTTTTTACATTAAATGTAAGGCAATGACTATTATTAAGTCTGTGTAAAACAGCTGGGAGGTGAGTCAACAGATTATTAGCATAGGGACAGCTAGTAAACAGCTAGCTGTTGTCTTGTGAGAAAGAAAGGAGGCAAAAGAAAAAAGTGCATCCCTAAGCATGTTGCTGAGTGAGTTTTATCTCTGTCTTCATCTGACTGATTAAGATATGAGTCATCTGACTGCTGATACAAGAAACTTGATAGTGGAATCCAGTACTCATGGAATTTTGGTTTCCTGTCTGTCTTTGCAAGAGATGGCTGGTCAAACGTTGTTGCCATTGGGGAATGTGGTGATACACATAAACAGCAATAGCTATATCCCCTGGCTGTCTGGTGGCCTGGTCAAAGTAAGCTGTGGCCATGCCGTGTGGCCATGCCGTAAAGCCTGGCTTGCAGCAGATCATCTGTGTTGTACGTGTGCATCTGTCAGCATCGGTCTGGACTGCAGCCCAAGTAGCCACTCAAACACGATGTGCACAGAACCCACTGACAGCTCCTCTCAGCGGTAGAGGGAAGGAGGAGGTGAGAATGCATTGATAAATTCTGGCGGACACAGAGATGCACCAACATGTGCTAGAAATCCCCACATGTACATAGCACGCAATGGAAAACAGACTGAATTATCTGTTTGATGAATTGCAATGAAATGTTGTAAACATTCATTGTACCCAGATGATGTATCCTAATTATTTTGATGACCCCTTGACTTTTCCTCTATAGCACTACCAGCATTTTCCTATTTCAGTTTTTTTAGTGAGATGACTCAACATCCATTACCTTAAAACTTGGTACACACATTCATGTCTTCCTTAGGATGAATTGTCATAACTTTGCAGATTCCTTAACTTTTCATTTTGTGCCATCAGTTCAAAATTCTCATTTGTCCAATTGTTGTTTATGATCACATACCTGTAAACTAATGCCACTATCATGAGCCTCATCTGTGTTTGGTGCCAGATAGCAAATGTTAGCATGCTATCATGAGACAGCCTCACAGAGCTGCATGGCTGTAGACTCGTAACCGTCTTAATACCTTTTCATTATTTATTATTTTGGAAGAAATAGAAAAATAGATGGGTAGCAAACAGCAATAACCTCCATAATGGAGCACAGACCGAAAAGAATGTTGCCACAGAAACCCAGACTTCATTAAAGACAAATCTCAGGAAAAAGAAATATCACAGTACTGGCTATGTTATTCGATTTTGTGATGATATCTTCAAAATGTAGTGCATAAACAAACCCACAGTCACTGCTTATCATGAACGATGTGTCCAAAATAAAAACACAGATTTTACAGATTAGCTTGAATCTAAAGTAACTGCAAGATAATTGAAAGGGTGTCCTCCCCCGAAAGTACAAATTTTTCACATTTATGAAGGAGGGCACAGGAAGAACAGCTTGATCTACAGACTGCAGCCTATACTACTCCAGCAGGATTCAAGCCATAGCAGATCCCACCCACTCCTATCCCAGCCTAACCTCGCTTTTGAGTCAGA
Source organism: Ophiodon elongatus (assembly GCA_016806645.1). Lineage (NCBI taxonomy): Eukaryota > Metazoa > Chordata > Actinopteri > Perciformes > Hexagrammidae > Ophiodon > Ophiodon elongatus. The sequence goes on from JACSYO010002129.1 coordinate 679,932, forward strand.
GCGATGAGAGACGTTGGGATGTATTGTTATGCTTTATGCATTCCAGATGAGACCTTAGCCTGTTCCTCCACCCATATGAGTGTTTCAAAACATGTGTTCTGCTAAATTCCTTTATTTAATTAATTTCACCCTTTCACGACAAAAGAAAAGTTGGGTGTGGTCAGAAACAACAAGCAGTGCTACAAACTACAATCACTTTCCTTATTTTCTTTCCTTTGAAACAAAAAGGTTTGGAGATACATTACTATAAATAAGGCATCGGCCATCATTCAAGACCAAAACATGAGCTTTAGATTGTGCGAGCGGAAAAATTACATTAAATCCCATTCTTGGCCATATGGAGTAGGCAAGTGCTGAACTCAGAGAAGAAAATATAGCATGGCCGCTTGGATTGAACTCTACACTTTTTCAGAGTTGTAGGGGGATGGGAAAGGAAAGACTTAATTGAAAACAGGGGTTGTTTTTATATTTTTCCATAATAAAGTTACCCTTCAAAACAATTACCTGGGCTTTCGTTACAATGGGCCTACAGTACAGTTTCCTCCTTGTTAAAAACTGGGCTACTGCAAGAACTAATCCCACTCTTTTTGGCTTAAAAATGAATGTATATCATAAATACTACACTTACAAGCACGTGTGAACTACACACAAACGCAAGCACAAGTTGGAGATGCATTCACATGGAAAACAGTGACACCACAGACTAAATCGCTGTCTGTGTTGTGTTCTCTTACGCACACATAAACTACACACACGGTCACAGTGCAGCTGACAACTTAAAATGCCACTTTGGGGATGTGGGGGTTTTCCAAGGAGAATATTTAATTCTCTGAGGTCATGGTTGGGTTTGTAGATCTCCAGTCTGTAAAAACTACACACATGGCTGTGGGAGGGAGGGGGGAGCAGGGCGCTGGCCAATTCCCGAGAATCACCAGACTTAACTACAGTTCAATTGTTGCACAATAAATGACTGGAAAATGTAGCAAAAAATGGAAACTCTGTGGTGATGGTAAAAGTTTTTCCCCCTCACACCAATGTATTCAAATACTTCTGTGTCTAATAACAGGTGGCTAAATGCCAAGTATACTCTTTCGGTTTCATTATTGAATTTGACTTTCTGTGGTTCATCCAGTTTGACTTCTAGAGTGTGAGATTATCAGTGTTACAGTAAAGGCCTGAAAATGACCAGCGCTTCGTTCCAAAAGGAACTTGCTGGTGACCAGGAAATTCCTAATTCTATCAGCAGTTCTTTCCATTGAGTAGCCTTTTCTCTTAGCGTGTGTGTGTGTGTGTGTGTGTGTGTGTGTGTGTGTGTGTGTGTGTGTGTGTGTGTGTGTGTGTATGTGTCTGCTTGAGTCGCTGTCTGGCTGGCTCTCTTCCTTTAGTGAGACCCGATTGGAGAGGCAACAGACGACAGGCAGCTGGAGCCACAATAACACACACACACACACACACACACATACACACTTCAGGCCACCCTGGTCACACCCAAGGCATCCCAAGCACGCAGGGCCAGGCACTCTCACAGTGGTCTCTAAACATGCCTACGGCTCTGTGGGTGAGTCACTCTCACTTTGCACGTCTGTGTGTGCATGGGCACATAAGCGAAAGAGGGGGTCAGTGTTTGATAGTGTTCAAAATGGCAGCACTGTGGGGTGTTCCAGATGTAGTGCTGGAATATATCATGTGTTAACAATACGATTAGAATGAATATATAGAGCTGTGACAGTGGGCTGAGTGTCTCTTCTCTCTCCTCCCATCCCAGGGGCCAACAGCACAGTGACCTCACCCTGCTTCCACCCTACACACTCCCCTTCCTGACTTGCCCAGAGCAGCAGCCCAGCTGGAGCATGCAGCAGTAGAATAGAGAAAGAAAAAAAAAACCTGATTTGGATGATTACTTAACCATTCCCTCTCTATTTGTTCCATCCTGCTCTAAATCTCAGTTTGTCCAACCTCGCTGTTGCTCACCAAGTCAGTCTAACACCCACGTAAGCACTCTTGCATTCTTCAACACACACACACACACACACACACACACACACACACACACACACACACACACTCCCATAAAGGCTGAGGTTTTTTGCTGTCAACATGACGTTTTTCTGGAGATTGTGGTGTGAATGAGACAGTGCTTCGCTTGAAATGAATCTGGTACAACTTTCATTGCCTCTTTGAGGATCCCAGCGAGCTGTCAATCAAAGTAAACAGCTACAGATGGAAAGGGTGGAGAGGGCTTTAACCAGGCTTTACCATGCTAGATACACCGCCAAAAGGCAATTGTCTGATACAGGAAAGCCAGAAGATGGCTTCATGCTCAGCAGCGTCTTCCGAGCTCAGAGACAGACACGCCTTGACATCACATGCGAAGCGTCACCTCGAGTGTTTATGTTTAAAATAAACACCGAAGATAGATTACAATTTCAAGCCTACATCTACTCAGAGAGAAACATGTCTTATGGCAGATGTGAGAACGCTAAGGTAGTTTAAGAGATCACATAATTGTGCGTTGCTGTTTTTGACATTGGTTTTAATCCAGCATTTGAGTGAACATTTACACTTATAGCACACATGCCTCCAGGACGGTGACTGTATCAGTGATTACCACTGCTGTACAGTCTTCTTCTCTGACTTCTGTTATTCAACATAAAGCAGAAAGATGTACAAGGGTGAACTAAATATGTGCTAACTTAAATATGTTGCACATTATTGCACCATTGTACACACTGTCTTTAAAAATCACTCATCACTCATCACCCATTTTGAACATCCTCTTCTGCAAGCAGAATGCTCAGCTGTTTATGAACTCATAAAATGAACCGCTTTGTTGTTCTATTGAAGCAAAAAGTAAATCCAGCCTAAATCAATCTTTGAATAATCACATAAAATCAAATAAACACAATTCAACCCAACCCAACCCCAAAGACAAACAAACACACACGATACATCTGTTTATGGTCTGCCGGCTCTGATTGGTAAACTTAGGAGGTGCAGGAGGAGGAGGAGGAGAGTCAGAGCCTGGCCGGCAGGACGACGAAGAGAGCCAGCATCGGCCGGACTTTTCCCCCTCTCCTCTCCAGCTCAGCCCCGAGGGAACCATGGCCAGAGGGAGGGGAGAATAAACTGGATGACGGAGTTGTTGAATGGAGGACCAACACCCAGTACAGTATGTTTTAAAGTCATCTCCCCACATGGAGCTCTGGGATTCTTCACCCTGGTGTTGTTTTCTATCTCCAGACACACCCTGATTTATGATGCTGTTGAGATCTGATAAAAGGGAATGAGCCTTAAAGCTGCTTCAGTGTTTCCACTCGTGGAAGTTGCATGAAAACAGGAAGGTGATGGAGTGTAATGGAACGTCCGTCTGATTGGCTCTGTGAGAGCTGATATTAACGGGTGCACTATAAAATCACTGTGGTTTAGTGCCTGTGAACAGTGGACACTGTGTTTTATAAAGCTAACAGAGGAATGCACAGAGGCCTGAACACGGCGCGTATCCCACCCAACCAAGTACGAAGTGAGAAGTGAATGAGGAACAGTTTAAATACTCCTTGATATAGCGGGGTGATGTGATAGCTATTCAGTTGCATTTCAGAAGAGGATGTTCATAATGGGAGGGTGATTTTTAAAGACAGAGTGTACAATGGTGCAATAATGTGCAAAATATTTAAATTAGCACATATTTAGTTCACCCTTGTACATCTTTCTGCTTTATGTTGAATAACAGAAGTGCAAAAACCTTCAATTTCTAAACTAATATCTGCTCACATAGACTTTAATTTAAAGTACTTTTGAGGAAGTTTGGACAAAACACAGTGATGCTTATAATTTTACTTTATATATGCAAGGCTAACATATATATATAAACTTGTGGCACGAAAAGATGCACTGAATGAATGAAATGCATTGAACAAAGGGAGCCCCTTATTTCCATCAATCCGTGAGACTGTCCTTCAGTTCCTTCTGCCCCTGCAGTGCATGTGTGCCACTGGTATTACTCATTATGTCCAGAGAGTGGGGATATTAAGTTGAAGAAGGACTGGAAGGTCAAAGTTTAAAGCTGGCCTATGGGATGTGACCCTTTGTGATCCCTCCCTTCCTGATCAGCTTAGAGTATTTTGCTCCACAGTGGGCATGCAGTGTCTCCTAAACAAGGAGGGCTTTGTGAGGATGTACAGCCTCTGTTGGGTTGGCGCCAAGTCTATGTTGGCAAGGATGTACCCTCGCTGTGTGATCAACATCTTAAGCTTCTTTTGATCAATCCTGGGTTCACTGATAAATTGACTGTTCCCACCAATGAGCTACATTCAGTGATGAATGGAAAACAAATTGTTTCTTTGTGTGTGGAACTCTATTAACTTGTTGTTTGAACTTTAAATTAGCAATAATTGCTTGAAACATTGTATGAGGAAGTTTACATTTCACAGCAGCCTAAAGGAATGGGTCTGCGGAGGAGTGTAGTATGTGTGTGGGGTACATAAGTGCTCTCCTTCCTTAAGTGTCAGCCAGCTATGGACAGGCCTTGGAAGGGAAGTGGCGTCTAGCAGACTTGAGGGGGTGTAGAGCAGCAGAGCCCCCAGCCCCATCCTATGTGGTCATGGCTGAATGCCGGCCAGGCCAGACCTCCTGGGGATGCACATGGCTGCAGGAGCCGCTCTTCTTCTCAGCAGAGTGAGACAGGGTCAGCGGAGCAGCGCACAGACAGAAGGAAAGAATGCAAAATGAAGGCATGAATCATTGTTTCTATGGCAAAAATGTGTCCTCCGTGTTCACATTGTAGTTTAACAAGCTCAGTGCAGAATCATGGCATAAGTTGACCTTATGATCATTTAATTCTGAAATCAATACTTATTCCGGCTGTTTGTTTGCTCATAGATAACAAAAAGAGAGTTTGAATCCCTGGTTTCAGTCTGGTGAGCCGAAGGCGGATTTCGCAATTGTGACCCTAACGGAATGGAAAAAGATAATTTAACACTGGAGATTTTTAGTCTAGCCCAAAGAATCTATGACACAATCTCCAGATTCATAAAGGAAACTGCTGGTTGCTCAACAACCGGGGGGAAAACGATAGAGACGGGAGCTGTGTTTCCCTTGGAATAACTTTTCCATCTGAGAAAGCCATACCCACATTCTGACATACATGCAACAATCCCTGAGTGGGGAAGACTGCGCGGAGGTTAAGAGGAAGGGCTAATTTTTCACAGTCTTCAGCATCTGAAGCTCTTTAAGGCAAGGACATCGGAGAGGTTGTGCGTCCTCCCCGCTCCTCCTCCCACCACGTGTGTGTGTGGTCTACTGCTGCCGGCCCTGCAGTTCCAGGGTTTAGAGGTCAAGAGGTCAGCACTGGGTACTGGAATGTTTATGTTCGCTGCTCCCGCTAACACCAATATCCATGGTGCTGTGTCTTGCACTCCCAGGAATACCTCAGCCTTACTTTGAGGACACACAGAGGAAACTAAAATGAAAACATTTGTTGGTTTGACTGTCTTAAAATGTGTTTGGTTACTTGGCAGACTGAAGTAAAGGCAGATGCAGAGCATTTGAAAAGGCAGGATGAATTACTCTGGCAATAAGTGTTGATATGTAATCAATAAAAAGACAGCCATGGAGAAATGTCTATATGACACATATACATGATGGACATCAGTGATAATAACTTTATTAAATATAGTCAACAACAGATAACTTGAACCTCCTCCTCCTGAAGAAAAGTCTTATTTAAATAAAAACATCAATGAAATCAATGAATACACCGACATTAAGACATATCTTACTCCATGGAAGATACATTTTTTTCTTGCCTGCATAAGAACGTTACTTGGCGTAGTTCAGATTCTATAGATCTTCTTATGGGCGGGCCTTCTCACTGGGATTACAGTGTGCCCTCCAAAATACTGTGCATACATTTGGTTAAAGATATGTACATCAAAGCATGGGAAACGATGTCTGGACGCCATCCAGTTTTTTTTCATTCTCGCTTCCAACCACAAACACACAGTTGGGGCTTTCGACCATGGTACTCGCTTTTCAGTTCAGCGCCAGCAAAACAACTACACACACACACACACACACACACACCCACGCCACTCCCCCACCTCTCTCCCTCAGTGTAGAACTACCCAGTAGAAATGGGTGTTTGTTTATGACCCATTAAAAAAAAGCAGGAAAGCAAAATACTGCAAACATAAAAGAAAAATGCTAGAGCTGCTTGGGGAGTGGTCTGGATTTTTTCGGGGGGAGCTCACACGCTAACGTGTGTGAGTGTGTGAGTGTGTGAGTGGGAGGGAAAATTGAGCAGAGCCCAGCAAAGGGCGGTATATGAACAATTTGTTATTCTGTTTCTTTTCTCCCCCATCCCCCACTTTTTTACTTCCCCTCTCTCCCTCCTTCATCAGCCCCCCAGTCCCCTCCACCAGCAGGTTGCTTAATACTTTCCAGATTTCAGCATGCCGTCGGCCTCCTGGAAGAACTGCAAGTCTGCTGATGGAATTTGGCGGAAAAGGTTGTGGGTCCAGGCAGGGGCTTCTGACATAATAAACCTAAAGGCAATGAGCGCCTCCCATTGGTGGCTTGAGTAAAAAAAATATGATTTTCAAAGTGAGTTTGAAACCAAAGGGAAATGACATTTGACAGCCTCTGAAGCAGATGAGAAACTGCATCCAGGGTGTTTGAGAGGGAGAAACAGCTGCAAGGCAGACTTAAATTACAATGAGTTTCTATGAGGGAGGGAGGTGAGTTTAGCCACCTGAACAAATCTGCCGTCTCCGGTATCAAGTTCAAATGTGCGGGAAAATTTCAACAGTTGTGTTCACATCCTGCCTATGCCCGCAAATCATCCAAATAATCTCATTTGACAGTCTTGGTGATGAGTTGTTTTGCAACAGTTTTTCTTTACCACTGAAAAATGAAATAAATTGAACAAAACTCAAGGATCAAAATGGTGTTTTGGGGTGCAATATGATACAAAGATACAAAGGAGATTCCTTTACAACCCCAGAGTCAAACCAGTCATTTCACAGACACACCCATCACCAGATGTGAGCCGCATAGAACCACTAGATGGCAGTAGATAACAAGCCTTAGGACAGTGAGTGATTTGCTGCTTGGTGCCGGACCTTCAGCACAAGATAAATAATTCAATTGAAAGCCGTGATAAAAAAACAAGACTTTTTGAAACCAATGCGAAAGTGGTGACTAGTAAAGATTTAGTCTTTAAAAAAAACAAAAAAAACTAACAATCTCTAAAGAGAATAATGACTTTATACAGACAGAGAAAAGTAGGATCAATAGCCTCACTGGTTTGTATTGACCACACCAATCAATATAAATGGCCTGTTTTTACCACAAGTGTAAGAATAATGACTTGTTCTAGCCCTCTGGCAGATTGGATGCTGGTATAATGTGACTGTGAAAAACTGAAAGTGGAAGGAGATTAAAGATCCCCCGAAGTGGAGATGAAAGATTGAATTGGAAAAACAGACACCAAGGAAAAATGGATGAGTGTTTTCAGCATGCAGTTCTAATACAGAGGGATAATGCAGGGTGGGACCTTGGACTGTGTGCAAAGAGTGTGAACAAAGCAGAGTGCACTGAACCAAGCCGTGAGAGGTTCAGTGGCATGTAAAATAAAAGTCAAAGTGTGGTCAGTAAAATCAAAAGTGACAGAACAGTTGTGAGTTTGTGATGATGAGTGGGATCCTGGTCTTACATGACTGCCTGACTCATCTGTCTCCAATCAGCAGCAGGGCCAGAAGAATTACCTGACACCACTATTTATAAATACAGATCTCCATAGTGATGAACTTTCCGTCCTCCATCCAGGGGTGGAATTTTGATTTCAGGCACACATCTTCAAAAAAGGGCTCTAGTTTTTCAGATACCCCTACAAAACAAGAACATAATGTTTTTTTTTGTTGTTTTTTTTATCATTTTGAGGATGATGGGCGTAACAAATCAATTTTATACAGCAAAGTACAGCAAAAAGTGATGAAATGAATCATCATCAAACATCAAAATATGTATTTAATATAAAAGTAAAGCCTATACTTCTAAATAAAAGGTTGTCAGAGGTGGAAATTTCACACAACACCCTTTCAAAAGAAAGCGACTTTTACTTAAGGTAATATAAGATGGTAAGTTGGCACATTTCAGGCCAAATAAATTCTGTACAAAAACAATCAAGGTGGTGCGGTAAAGAAACATATGTAAAGTGAGGAGTAAAATGCATTTTATCATGTTAATATCTCCCAGGCAAGACTGACTCCATATTAAGACGCTTGTGTTTGTTTTTAAACCCTTTGAGGTCCAAGGTCCATTTTACGTATTTTTTGGTCTTCCTACTGAAAATATACTGCAAATATACTACAACTTCGCCCCCTGCAGGTCTACGTGAGAAGTAATGGCAAAGAGTTATGGGTAATCCTCAAAGCAACGATGGATTTGCCACAAGGTCATGTGCCTGGGACTGTCAAATCTTCGTTGAAATCAGCAGGAGGAGAGCCAGTTAGCGTTAGCTGTTAGCAGCTGGTTGGCAGCATGTTCCCGTTTGGCTAAATAATGAGCTAAAAGCTGTTAATGGAGGTTCTATTGAGTTACATTATGATGCGTTGAAGCTCCGTTCAGTAAGATGATAGTATTTGATGATAGTAAATTACAACGTTAATATATGTTCAAATATACTTTGAGATTTGGTTTTGTGAAACTGAATAAATAGAGTTGTTTGAATGAGATGTTTTCAAAACAATATAAAATAGATATTAGAGAGGGAATTGTGACTAACTTTTTAGTTTAACGCACTGGTATCAAATCAGTAGCTACTCGGCATCCGACGATTTGTATTGCATACTAAACTATGTTTAGTTTTTATGACACGTTTTAACATAGTACAGTATGACATTACGTTTTATGACATACTATAATATTACTTTTATTAATTTTTTCAACTTTTTGCAAGATACTATACCATGATTTTTCTTTTTATGTTTTTCATCATTTATAATTTTTTTCAACATTCTATACTATGACTTTATCCCTTTTTTTGACATGCTATGACTTTTGTTTGACTTTGTTTTGACACTATACTAATTCATTTTTATGGCTTTTCTAAACATGCTCTACTCTGACTTTTTTCTACATGCTATACCAATATGTTTATTGACTTCATTCTATATACTATACTATGATGTTTTATGATTTTTTTAGAGATACCATACAATGCCTTCTCTTTTTTATTAATTGTTTTGACAGTATACTGTGGCTTTTTTTCCACGTACTATGCTTTGGCTTTTTAGTAATTTTTTCAACATGCTATGCTTTGACCTTCTATACTTCTATACTGGCATTTTTTATGACATGTCACAGTGCAGTTCTTAAACTGCGACAGAAATGGGAGATCAGATGAGTTTAAAAGTAAGAAATAAATGCATAATAAATAACAAATCAAATGCTAAAGTCAGTAATCAGTCATTTAAGAAGAGCTAAGACACAGGACACATTTATCGACATATGACTTTCTTCGACATATTAAACTGACTTTTGTTTTTTGTAATATTATACGACGACTTTTCTGTTACTTTTTTCAACATACTGTACTATAAAATTTTTAGGACTTTTTTTGACATACATTTTGACTTGCACTACTGACGTTTTTTGACATATTATACTTTAATATTTTTTAAATACTATTCTATGACTTTTTCATGATGTGTTTTTTGACATTATATACTCTGACTTTTTTTCACGATTGTTTTTTTAGACAGGCTAGCAAACAAGCTAGCAACGGACATAGTGACCACGTGTTTGTGTGGCCAATTAGCCTCTGACTGACCTTTCACAACAAACACGATTTCCTTTGTCTTTTTTCCTCCAGCCTCTCTCCTTTTACATTTCGTCACTTCTACATTTATGGAGCATATTCATAAAGGACAGGGGCAGCTGTTCCTGCTGCGTTGCAGAGACAATAAATTATTTCCAAAAAATGTTTTTAAAAGCGAAGACGCCCAGTCTGTGTTAGTTTAAAATAACATGCAAAACATAATTAAACAAAGCCATTTTATAGCTAACTTTAAGACGTCTACAAAGTGATGTCCACCTTAAGTAATGTCTTTTGTTCCACAACTTCTGTAGTTTGGACATTGCTAATGTAGAAGTTTCTGCTGAGCTGCTGCCTAGCTGTTTGAACGGCAGCATGACAATAGAGGGGAGGGAGTTTGAAGGGCATTTACTTACATGTATGTTTCTCTCTCTCTCACTCACTCACATCTACTCATGAGTCATCACAGCATTCTCAGCTTGTACAGCCAATACTTAAGAGACACATCCAACCAGGCCTCAATTGCTTCCTTCCTTCCTCTTCTGGGAGAGCCAGAGAATAGTGACAGGAAACAGAGAAGGCAGTCTAGGAATTCCTTTGTTAATGTTGCTGATTGAGTTGCACTTATATTGCATTCTCCAAGCTGTATTAAATATGAAGCAGTAAAGACGTTCAAGATTTCTTTTATTGAAAAATATAGGTTATTTTGGATAATACAGAAAAAAGTAACAGTAAAGAAGTAAGGCGTAATATACAACATTATACAGAAAGGGCAACAATGATAACTTCCCAGTCGCACAAACCTTTAACCCTAGAAATGACCTGAATACATTATGTAGTGTTTTGAGTGATTGGAAATATAAATATCCAGTTATGCAAATCATTTTTTTTTTTAGAACACATCTTTATTTTTTTAACCTACAAGCTGAAACTCAGCCTTAAACTTAAACTCAAAAGTGATAACGATACAGAGAAGGAAGTGCCGAACAGATTTGACAGGCTCTCCCAAAAGTGAGCTTCTCAAGTAGAATTCTTTTTTGGCTAGACAATTATGATTTGGCACATCTGTCAGTTTCAGTTAAGGCAATAAAATCAATCAGCGCAACTGAGCCTCGATACTTCTGGCCGCAGCTTTTAATGATGCAAGAGATACAGTCAAGCTGCAATGACAATGCAACTTGCATAAAAATAGCAACCTTTTTTTAATGCTCTTGCATCTATTGCTGGCGGTGTCTTTCCTCTTCATCTACTCTATAAACAGACTTAACACAAACATAGCAAATACTTTCTCTTTTTTTTGTTTAAGATAAAAATTAACATTAACAGGTATTAACCACCAAATACTAGTAGTGCCTGGCTTACTTGAGCCTGCTGATTTTCCACAATAAATACCCTAAAGCCCTTCTCACAAAGTAGTGGAAACTTCTTTATACATAAAGGCAGCCCCTGGACTAATGAGAATCGACATCTTTTACACAGTTCAGTTGCACCACTGCAGCTGTTCAGAGGTACAAAAACAAGGAAGGAAGTGGTTATCAAACTCTTTTCAGTTTCAACTTGAAATAACAGATTAGTATGTGGAAGATGGCCCATCTGTGTCAGTTATCAGAAATCACAAACAAAAAAAAAATATGTTCATTGGAAAAGAGACAATGAACACAGTGTATAATCTCTCCCCAGTGGGACACACACCACTCGTCACACCTACGGCTTCCTGTAGCAACACCATACTTTTTAGTTAATGCCGGCCAATGCATCTCCATTAGCTTTACAGCCCTGGTATTCTTTCATTTACACAGAGGCTAAGCCTGTGTGCTGCTCACAGTGAATGAAAAACAGAGGAGAATTTTGGTTTTGGGCTTTGTGGTCCAGCTTTACAGCAGGGAAAGGCAGCCTTTGAGCAGCGTCACAAGGACTCTAAGTTACATAAGGGAGAAAACTGACAGATTTTTGACACTGTACTATATTATTTTCAGATGAAACGGGCTCAAGGCAGGGCTTCACACTCCAGTAACAAACACAGCCCCCTTTATTGTTACAAGATACCCACCAGTAATCCTGTGGTGATAGAGGCCTTCTGTTCAGCTCAGGCCTCATGATGTCCCACGGCCAGTGAGAGAAGGCAAAACAAGAAGGGAGGCGAACCAAATTTGAAAAGCCACGTGACACGTCAAGTGAGAGGACGGAGAGACAAAGCGTGAACTGAGCTTTAGTTATGGAAAGTGTTTTTCCTAAAAGTTTCTTTCTAACGAGTGGCTGCTCTTCCATGTCAGTTCCCTCAGTGTTCCAAAGGGAGAGGCAGACTGACAGACAGTGGAGGGTAAGGCTCTCTGACAGATGGAGTTTGGGCTCTTCCAAAAGGAGCAGTCACTCTTTCCTTGCAGACCTACAAAGCAAGCGTCCTCCGTCTTCTTCACAGTCCCATTCCCACAGTACCCGACAACAGTGTCTTATTTCTGTTCAATTGCAAATCCACACTGTCAAAGGACTTGCTAGTTTCACATAAACCCCTTCCAGAGCTCGGTCCTATTTTTTTTAATTATTTATTTTTATTTTTTTTTAAAGAAGACTTCAGAGACTTATACGCGGATCTCATCGTCTTCATCTTCCAAGAAAGAGGAGAAGTTGCTCTCCTCCTCTGGCGGGGCACTGAAAGTGGCGCTGTCTGTATCTCCTGCATATGTCTGGCTGTTTGGCTTCTCGTCCAGGGCAGCGGAGCCAGAGCTGGACATGGAGCAGCTGTCTAGATGCTGCAAATGTTTGGGCCGAGTCTCGGGAGTGTACTCTGGGGTGTAGGGACTTCCATTCTCAGGCCCCAGATCTACAGAGCTGGCTGCATGCATAGAGGCCTGCTGCCTCAGCTCTGCAGAGTCTTCCTCTTCCTCCGTCTCCTCCTCTGCATCCCTATCTTTTTCTCTCTCCACACTATCCTCTTCCTCGCCGTGGATGCTGAGAGGTGGCGAGGCACGGCCCTCGCTGCTCTTGCCCTCCTCGTAGCCGAGATCGTCATCCTCCTTTTCCATCACGCCCAGGATTTCACCCAGCATGGAGGGTCCCAGGTCGACATGGAAAGACATCACTGACTCGGCGTGCTTCATTCCACCGCCGTAGTGGGGGGAGCTCTCCGGAAGCTCAGTTAGCTCACCAAAGCTGCGCTCTTCCATCTCCAGGAAATGAGCAGCTGCAGTTGCGCCTATCCCATCCACCTCCCCGTACTGCTTCAAAGGACTCGAGGACAAACTCTTTGCCACAATACTGTCCCCTCTGTCCTCGTCATTGAGGAAGGGAAGTGACATGGCATTCTTCACATAGGTGGGTGAGCTGCCCGGGGTGTTGTCCCTCTGCTGGTCGACTCTGGTCACTGACTGGGAGCGTTTGCTGCTCCTGAAGGTGCGAGACAGGAGGCCGGGCCGAGGAGAGCGGGGGAAGAAATTGCTTTCAGGGGGCGGCTCCCCCGAGCGCGTGCTGAGAAAGGAGGTGTCACCGAACGCGTCGCCACTGCGGCCTACATGCATGGTGTGGCGGAAGTCGCCCAGCGGAGCGCTGATCATCTCCCTGGTCAGGTCCATGCGTGAGCGGCGCTTGGCCTGGGAGCCGGACACGAGCTGTTTTAGGATCGGCATGGTGGCGGTTTTGTTTTGCACAAAGAACTTCCAAATCTCGAATATAATCCTTCTTAAAAGACCTTGGAATGATTTGAGGCGCCTCAATCACAGTCAGCCTGAGAACCTGAAAGATGGAAATAGAATGCAATAAGTTACACAGAATTTAAATAAAAATGGAATTGAACTCTTTTGATAAATAAAGCCCTCAATTTAAATTTGAAGGAATAAATACATCTTTTAAAATGTGACGTAAAATCAAAAAAACACATTTACTGATGTCAAAAAGAAAAAGAAAAACAAATAAGGGTAACCTATACATATCTATTTACTGCACAACATCCACGTTATACTGTACAGAATATTCACTCATCAAGCAAATAAAAACATTTCGAAAAAAATTCTAATGATCCACTAATTACAAAAGTTGAAGCTACCAATTATGCAGCTCCATAATGATAAGCAGCATCTCTGAGATGACCTCTGAAATGCACTGGGGGAAAAAAAAAAAACATGGGGACCACAGGATTCTGCTTTAACTGCATTATAATTGAGAGCAAAACACCGACCACAGAACAACATGAATCGGAGAAGGATAGCGGAGGGCTGCCCCGGAATTTTCTGATGCGGCATATGACCAAAAGCTTATCTTCCATCACAGACAAAGTCAATTACAGAAGAGCAATAATACCCCTCTCAACCGAGTATGCTATTCAACAGTCACCGCAGAAGATTTTGACAAAATGTATATGAAAATACGATCAGAGAAAGAAACAAGTCCCTAGCCATCATCATCTTCTTCCTCTTTTTCTTTGACAACAGCGTTGAAGCCCCTAGAGGTTTGTGACTGACAGTTGAGAGAAAATGTGTTTCTGCATTATTGAAACATGCAGCCGAAACAGCGGAAACCTCACCACAGGCTGACAGCTAGTCACTGCTGCTTCCGCAGGTGCTGCACTGGAGGACGGGAGCAGGGTGTCTCATTAGCGATACATGCCAGCATATAAAGTACACATAAAAACAGCACCGTCATGGTGGTCTGCAAAAATGGAATGCGAGCAGTTTCTGCAGACAGACATCAGAAACGCATGCACCTCTGACTTGTGGCTGGAAAGTGTCTATGGTTCCACATAAGCAGGCCCGCGGAAAAAAAGCGCTGAGCTTGCCGTCTTGCGTTGTGCACCTCTGTGGCTCGCACTCAGTGCCTCTTTGTTTGTTTGGCCGTGGTGACACAGGAAGATCATTAAAAGTCAGCGAGTTAACCTTGAGTTTGGATTTCTTATCGGCACGGCGTCAAAATAAATTTAAGTTAGAGTTGCTTTCGGTAAAAGTGCCGTTGGGAGATTTAGGCTGTCTCATGCTTCTTTTTTTTTTTTTTTGCACATTGACCTCGTTCTTTTCTCTCCGCCCCGCTCCCTGGCTGAGCGTCTTCTCTTCTTCCTGTTAATGCCCTCACCTGCTTTTGTTTCCATAGAAACACCCTCCTGCAAGCAAGCAAAAGCATTTCCTTTCAGGGGCTGTTGAAGGCTTCAGGCTCAAACAAGCATCAAACACATGGCCTCCTTCTGTGTCAACCAAGACCTGATACAATACACCCTTCTAATGTTATGTCTGCTATGTTTTCAATCATTCACTCCAGCCGTGTATTGTATATTTTTTTAAATGGTAAAAATGGGGATATATAAAAATATACAAACGTTCCGGTGCTGTAGGCAAGGAAATAGCGGTATTTCTATATCAAGAGAAACAAGACTGCAGAATTCTTGACTGAGGCTTGAACACGATGTGAAAACTTTCCATGAACTCCAAAGGCTTTCGTGCCAAAACGCACAAACAAGGACACTTTTTCTTTCTTCACAGAAACATGTTTATTATTAAAGCTGCATGTTCTGATTTGTTTTTTGGGGAAATAATGAGAGGGAAATAATTCACAGCCAGCCAAAAGTTTTTTTTTTTCTTTTTTTTTTCTGACTAGTTGCTTCTGGGTGGCATAATCATGCGAAGAAAAACAACCAGCGGATGAAGGGGAGACGGAGAAAGCCCGCCTCCCACTCCTACATCTCACCCCCCCGGAGGCCAGGATCAAGCTGAACAGCTCAACAGTGCCCGTCGCAGGAACATGGGTACAGAAATCTGTTAGAGACGACCACCAGGCAGATTGTTTATCAGCTGCATCTCAATGCAGCGCAGGCCTTTAGCACTTAAACCTAACCTGATTCACAGCCCTGCTACATTTATAGCTTTGTGTATGTTTGAGTTAGCGTGCATGCGCGCGCATGTGGGTGTACATGTGAATTAGAAGAAAAAAAGAAGAAGGGAAAAAAAAAGGAAAAAGGGCCTGAGAAGGCAGCAGTTAGCGTGGGAACGACAGGGTCACAGCGGGGGGATTGACTTTATAAACAGACTTTCACAACACTCAAGATCTGGCTGCAGTAGAGAACCAACTGGGAACACAGAATGTGGGACAAGACGAGCGAATGAGGCGCATCTGCATCTTCTCATTTTGACAGCGAAATCGGAAACCGTTTACACACTTACACACTTACACACTTACACACACACACACTCCACACTGACCTTCAGCCTGTTGAATGAAATATGGTTTTGAAGAGGACTGACCAGTCTTGATGGGAATGTGGTATTTCTCAACTGCAGAGTAATACGCAGCAGAGACTGCATGCATACACAGACAAAATGCGATAAACTTGAGCACACTGGGAACGTTTCCAAACCGTCGCCGATGCCGCTTCATCTTTTCACATCTGTTCGGGAAAATGATATTCCAACCCATTTCCCCCAAATGGATACATGTCATGGGAAATGTAAAGTTCGCCCTGTTTATAGATCACATAGCTCAATTATCAATATAAATACCTAGCCCGGGTCTAAGGAGGGTTCTAAAGCTGCTTAAACATCATACGGTTATAGCCACTACTTTGTGGGAAGAAAATACACACCCACGTCTTGTGGGGGAAAAGCAGAAATAACTTAGGAATTTATCCTTTTACTGAAGAGGGGTGAAAAAAGAGAGGACTTAGACAGTCTGTAACCTGAGTATATTCACCCATGAGAATTGTGGATCTTAACGGAAATGCTGCAGTCATTTCTCAGCACTGTAAAGAGATGCTACATCACAGGAAGTGAAGAAAGAGCTTAAGCTATGACTCAAAAAGCACCCATATCACCAACATGCATCAATGTAGGTTTCAAAGCTCAGCGAACACAGAAAAAGAGAAATCTGAATTCATAGGCATGATACAAGACCTGACCCGAATAATTTGTGTCAAGTGTGAGTTTTCACTTCTCGTCAATTCTCTCACAATAGGCCAGTCAACATGTAATACACAAGAGGCCTCGCACTCACAGACACACACTCCAACATGACTAATGGACCATTTCCCTAATTGAGTATTGATGAATCTTATTTGTGCTTTATCAGTCGAGTGCGTACTCTACTGTCTGGGGGAGGGTGGCTGATGCAGTGGTGGAGGCTTTCTGTCTGGCTCATTTGAAGTCACTGACCTGGATGGACAACCACATGACCTCAAAGTGAAATGGCATGGGAGGGGGGGCACAAGCACCCAAATATATGTGTGAAAAGGTTGCTGGTTTTCTTCATCCTATTGACATCTCATGATCAAACCATTTGCAAATACCCCATTTGTTGGTGAAAACTCTCATTCATGGCCATATGTTTAAAAGGGTAACACAAGCAAGAGGTATTATCAGTAATAGGTCTAGCGCTAGCGCTAGCGCTAGCGCTAGCACACACGCACACACGCACACACACACACACACACACACAGACAAATGGCCTCTCGAAGATAGGTATCTGCCATACAACTCAGTTAGTGCGGCTGAATGTCTCATTTAGGAAGGAGCAGCCCAAGGACTAACAGTGGAAATCACATTATCGCTCAATCATACAGACAGGGAACAACAGATACAAGCTGATGCTGCCCTCTGAGCAACGAGAGGAAACGCACTGCTCGAATGAAAAATTACAAATAAAGCCCTCCTACTTGCATAGGAGCCAGATTTAGCAGTAAATGGTCCATTTTATTGCACTTAGTCGAAGCGGCATGCCATTTGCTTGTGGTGTTTTGATTCAGATCAAGTTGTTGACCTACGGGGCATCTCGAGCGCCCTCCTGCCAAACCGCCCATTTTTCATGCCACTCGCCACCCTGCACTTACAATAACACAAGGAAGCCAAAGGGCTCATTTGGATCAAAATGTAAATCCTCTGCGGTCTAAAAAGCAAGGCAAACCCAAAATCTGTCACTGAGAAATGCTGAAAGGGGATGGGGAAAGGCCTTGATAACAAACAGACCATGTTCATGCTCGTGTTGGCCGGTCTTGTGACCAAATATTTTACAGCACTGAAGCTGAAACAACTGACTGAAATTTAAAACGGACACTTTATTGATTATAGATTAATCCTCGTTTGTCAGACAAAAATGCCAAATGAGAGTCTGTCCAATGTGAAGAGTTTCTAAATAGAATATTTGGGGCTTTTCTTGTGTCGGTTGGACAAAACAGTTGGAGGCGTGTGTTTTGGCTCTGGGAAAATGTGTGGGGACGTTTTTTTTATTTTTTTACTATTTCACAAAACAACCCGTCAATTAATTGATAATTGATAATTCATAATGAATAGAATTATACGTTGCAGCCCTACATAGAAATTTAATTAAATCAGGAAGGTACAAAATGAGAAAAACATTCTTTATCATAAGAACACCTCAAATTGAAAAACCTCAATATTAACACAGTTTCTCCAAAAAAAACAAAAATAATGCCTCACAGGACAGGAAGGAGAAGATTCAAAAAAGACTGCCTGTGAGTTTTTCTCAAGCAGACAGCAAAAAAAACTCACATGTCAGTGTTTTTGCCGTCCCCACTCATACCTGGCAAGCTGGTGTGAGGCGGTCTGTTATGCTAATGTCACACCTCTCCCAGCAGGACATTCTGCTCGGTGAGGATCAAAGCACAACAGATTTTTAGAGCTTCCCTGCTTTAAAAAAAAAAAAAAAAAAAAAAGTGCCTGCAGAGTTTTTGAATTGGCATTCATATCAATGAGTACTAAATCTGTAGCTATCCTTTGATCAGCGAGTGGGATATTTGAGGTATGAAGATTGGGCTGAAAGAACAAACTCAAACAAACTCAGCAGTGTTGAAAAATAACATTTAGTTTAGTGGTACATGATTATACAAGTAAACAGACTGTTAATCTATATATAAACAGTGTGTTGCTGTAGCAGCATCATCAATAGGCCAACTCTAAAAGTCTATATTAGACCCTTTTATCATCAAATATAGAGTGTATATGTGGGTTTTTTTTAAACACAGCAAATCCCGCTATGTGTAAGTGATATTTCCCATTGTGAGTGTGTCGTGCCGTATCAGTTAATTACTAAACAGTGAAAATGTAACTGCGGTTACATATTTTGAATTTGTTTTACATCTGTTACTTATTCAGTCTCTCTTTTAAACCAGAGCTGGTGATTGCTGGAACGCGGGAAAGACTAACAAAGGTTTTCAGTTTTATTTTGTTTCTGTTGAGAGTGAATGAAGTGTGTTAGGTTGATCAGCGAGGTAAAAATGACTGCAGTCTGGTGGCTTTGAGGAGAGCACATTAATTGAATGTTTTGTATGATAATATATTATAAGAACTGTCCAAATCCCTGTTGATTTGAACATATTCACTTAAACAAGCGTCACGTAGCATAACACCGGAAAAAGGGCGGAAATTAACAAGTCCACGCGGGTGTCAGGTTTCCATCGGTGCCAACCTGGAGCCGATAAATACCTGTAACTACTGCAGAGTCATTTGGCCCAGGAACGAATGCCAAGTGTAACCATTCCCACTGAACACAAAAGCCAGATGTTCGCGGATGTTTGGAGGTTTTTTTTTGTCCAGTGGAAAAGCAGTTTTAGTGACGATGACCAGAACAGAGATACTTTCAAATGAACCCCGACAACCAACGACAGGGTTCCTGGCAGAGACGAGGCCTGCAGCGAATCACCTCGACGTGTACCAGTTGACCTCTGATACGCGAGAGGAGATGACTCGTCTCTTTCACATTTACAGCCGACACAGCCCCCAGACAAGACGCCCCACTTCCTTCTCCCCGTCCTCCGCTTTGGTGAAACTGACAGCTTTTATTACAGACACAAACAGCGGATGGCTGACAAGAATGTCGTACTCCACTTCAACGCATTCAAGAATGAAAAGTGTTCTGTGGGTTAAACAAGACTGCTACAAATCATTTCCCCAGATCCACAAAGCCTTTTCATACACAAACAATATTGTCTATTCCAGCGCTGTGCCATTGTCTCTGAATAGAATACAAGTTACAAACACGCGGCTGAATTGGCAGCCGGCGTTCCTCAACATCAGCGTCATCGGTGCGCTGGGCATGGCATCCGATACAAACGGGCCGACAATTGGCACCAATCCGGCGTTTTGAGTAATATTAATAATAATAATAATGAGAGAATGAGCAGAAGAAGAGGTTGACATGGGCGTTATCAAAACAAGAGCACACCAGAAATAACCACTTCACATTACTTTGAATGTATTTGGTAATGATACATGCCTAAAGATCGTTCTCGTCCAGCTGGACCCGCAAGGTCAACGACCAGCTCCGGGTCATTAATAACTGCTCCCGTCTCCACGAAAGACGTCTGTGCGCTCTTTAAACTGCGCATGAATCTTACAAATCACCACTGAGCTAAGTGACCGACACGAGTAACCTCAACACGGCAATTAGCCCGCTGCTTCTCAAACGCACAGATCAAACGGGCACAGCTACACATGATGGAAGGGTTGCACGGAGAATCGTGTTAGCGTGTTAAGGGGTACGTCCACAGGAAGGGCAGGGAGAAAATGAGGCAGTAAACCCTCCCATCTCTCCGGAAATCTACTCAGTCTGCCCTTCCTGACAACTCGGAATATAAACAAGGCCTCCGTGTCTTCCATCATACTGTATTACCAATGGGCTAACCAAACAAACACAGCTCATATCTCCATCGACCGATAGTTTTAATAACCTACAGAGATGTGGGGCCCGTGCTGGGACTGCGTGTTCAACAACAACACGGAACATGTATCGGTACACGGAGCGCCGCGGGTTCAACGACATTCATTTTAGAGGCTGGACAGCAGCAGATAGCGGAGTCACAGCTGATGACAGCCCCAGCCTCGGGCCCCGGTGTCCCAGTCGTCACCCGGGGCCGACGGCCACCGACCGGCCAGGTGTCTGTGTTAAGCTCGGCAGAGGAGTGAGGTTGCATTTTGAAACACTCGAGTGGAAACCTGCGCTACTCATTGGGAAGAATGCAGGGAAATGATGGGATCCAGAGAATCTTGCTTTAAAGTGCGAGAGTGCCATAATTACGAGGGGTCAGAACAACGAGGAATTACACGAGCCGAGGGAAACCAAAGAAGTAGCGATTTAACAGTGGAGGGCTGTTTTTGTCAAAGATTGTATTCTTTAGAAAATACAAAACAATACTCGACTTGTGCAATTTTGAGTGGATAATAAGGATACCGTGCACAGGTTCTCTCCCAAAATCTAACAACCAATTTTTGGTTCAATAGAAATCAAGTACCCACTAAGGGTTCAGGCAGAGAGAAAAATGTAATTTGTAGTTAACAAATACCAGTCTAGTTGTCAAAACATGTGTGCAGTGGCATTGTCGACTGCTACGCTGATATCAACAACAAGGAAACAGGATGACAAAAAAAAAAAATAATTCTACAATTGTCAACATTTCCTCCGGCTCATGGTACCAAGCCCAGCCGACCAGCACACAGTGCAAAGCATGCTGGATCAGTCCAGAAAACAATGCCACCAAACAAAAGACAGGAACAAACACAGCATTCACACACTGAAATATGAGATGCCCTTAGAATTTGATGTTGGTACAACAAGGTATAAAACAAAAAAGGTAGGTGGCAGCGCACTAAAGAACTGTTGCTTTAAGTTACAAGTCAAACCATAAACTGTGTACCGAGAGAACGAACACTTTCAAATACTTGTAACTTTCCCACTAAACTAAGAATTTATAACATTTTAAAAAGGCCTGTGGTCATAAGAGAAGTGACAACAACCCAACATGTTACTTATGCTACACATCCTTCAAAAGTACTGTCAAGTCCTCTGTAATAATGCAGCAGCTTACGGTCACCATCCAAAGAGGCATTCTAGGAAAATAAATAACAGTTTATATTGGCATTTCCTGGAATGTGAAGGGGCTGAACAGGACACACACACACACACACATACACACACACACACACACACACACCCGCAAATGAACACACAAACTGCAGACATGTTCAAACATGGGTGCAGGACCATACACTCACTGGCCACAAATAACACTCTAAAGTTGCACTTCAGCGCCACCGCAGAAGGATCTTGAGGTGCTGTAAACTAAATTCTGAGCAGGTCGTGTTTCCTGGGCGGTGCGCCAGCAAACGCGGTCTGCACGTTATCCACTAACAGGGTGGTTGGCACAGTGTCCAACACCATGCGGAGGAAGGATAACTTTCACCTTCAGGCACTAAACACATGTCCCCTGCAGGCAATTAGATGCTTTGTAATTTCATAAACAGAGGAGAGTAGAGGGAGCAGAACCTGTGCAGGCTGGTTGAGTGTGTCGCCTGTCCTGAAAAGCATTACAGAGGCACTTCTGGGGAAAAAGTAAACAGGCTAAAGCCTGCGACACACAAATCTTGGCGATGAGGCTTGCTTGTTTGCCGTGTCGTCAAACCTTAAATCCATCACAGCGTCTGGGCAGAACAATTTGACGTCTTCGGAAAGCCCTCTGCATGTTTTGGATGAGACGGGTCAAATGTCACATTTAAACCCGTCTCATCCAAACAAAGAAAGCCACCCAATTTGCCTCACAAGCAGAGCCATCTGATAACATTATCTCCTCAAACAATTGCAGAGGAGTTCTTATCAGCGCGGCGATGATGTAGTGATGGCCTACAGACCTGAGGCCTATCGCCACATTATGCCAGTCAATGAGCTCATCAGATGCCATGGAGAAACCCCTGCCAAGCAAAGTGAACAGCTCTGCCAAGTAGAAGGACAGGCTCAAGGGCACAAGGTAGTGAACTGGACAAACAGGACAGGCGTGCACTGTATGACGGGGCACACCGTTTGTAATGTGTGCTCGTTTTGTTTCCTGGTCGTCAGGTCTTGTTAACCCGGAGCCAAAGTCCGGTCAGCGTGTCCCAATTTCACTCGCTCGCTACTAAGTTTACACAGAGGTTTCAAAATACACTAGTTTTGAGAAAAACATGCACGTGTACGTGCACATCACGTTCACTCAATACTGCAAAGCAAAATGTCATCAAATACATTATTGGCCTAATTTTTTTTTTTTATTATTTTGAAGCTGAATACACGTCCTCATGTGAGGCCTGGAAGAGTTTCCCTGTGGTGAAAGGGTGATAAGTACAAATGAGAAATCTCTATTTGTTGATACAAAGCACCCAAATAAGCTTATGGCGATATTAATTATTGCAGACCAGCAGCAGACACAAATCAGCTCAATTCTCGCGACACCACAAATAAACGTTTCAGCGACTAAACCACGTCCACCTATAGTGTGTCCATTTGACAGCCCTCCTGCACGCATCAGCCCCTCTCTCTCACACACACACACACACACACACACACACACACACACACACACACACACACACACACACACACACACACACACACACACACACACACACACACACACACACACACACACACACACACACACACACCGCGACAGGGCTATGATTCTGGGTGGGTCAATGGCAGGAGAACAATAAGCAGCCGCCTTGTGCACCGTGCGCTCCGCCGAGCCGCTAAATAAAGCACATCTGTTCGATACATATTTGAGCTGTGTAAACAAACACGAGAGGTACATTTTACGTGGTGAAGTTTAAGTGCGAGGACAAACACTGAGGCGCGTAGCACTTACCGAGCATCCCCATTCATAAAGCCGGGCGCCGCTTCACTTTTAGGCCCCCAGCAGGTTGACAATGGGGGCGCAATCATCAAACCAACGGAGACGTGAAGCGATCAGATAAAACTCTCAGGGAATCCAGACGACCAGACAGACTGGTCTTTCTCTTTTTTCTTTTCTTTTTTTTTTTTACAGAAATGTTACAATATGCTGTCACCGCATCCACAGAGGAGGTGCTGCTGCTCGTGAGTGCAATAACTCACTACAATGCCTCCTGCCTGGGTAGTGTGTTTGAACACGCCCTCTTTACATGGCTCCTTAAAGACACAGGCTGCCAGCATGGGGCCCCTCAGACACACTCAGCCTCATTTCCCTCAAAGTTAAAGGCGGGGTCTGCCTCATAAACACTAATGACATATTATTTAAAAAAAAAAAAAAAGTAAAAATAAATAAATTAAACTTCATCACCACCTCGCTAATAGATAGTAAAACAAAGAAAAACCAAAACACAAACCCATCTTCTCCACCAGTCAAGAAAACATTATGTATTTAAGGGTGTATTTATATTGCAAATAGCAATGCTATACTTTCAACCAGAGTATTGTGTTTACACTCCTTCACTTTCTCTTTGTGGTATTCGAAACGGCTTGGCTGATAACGAAAATAAACTGTGTCACTGAGAGGGGAAAATGCCAAGTCATCCCCTGTGAGAACACCGGATACAAAGGAAGTAGGAGAGTGCCCAGCATTACATTTTTGAGGAGGCGCATGCAATGCAAGGGAAGACACCTCACTAATTTTAGTCAAATTATTTACACATTGAGGAAAGCAGTTGAAAAGCTTTCATGGATTTCTCCCGTTCTTTAATTACTGAAGACCTTTTTGAATAATCATTTCTTTAACCATGTGTATTCCAGGCTGATCAACTGCCCTTGTGTCCTGACTGTCAAGATGAAGCCTGCATCGGCTGCATACTGATGGATATTTGACTTGTGAGTGAAATAACATAACACCAGAGGACTTTTTAAATGTTTTAAAAGCTGTAATGTCCAATTTCCTTCTGTATCATACATCATGAAACGGCTTGGCTGCTAACGAAAAGAAACTGTGTCACTGAGAGGGGGGAAAACGCCAAGTCATCCCCTGTGAGAACACCGGATACAAAGGAAGTAGGAGAGTGCCCAACGGGACATTTTTGAGGAGGTGCATGCAGTGCAAGGGAAGACACCTCGCTAATTTTAGTCAAATTATTTACACATTGGGGAAAGCGGTTCAAAAGCTTTCATGGATTTCTCCCGTTCTTTAATCAGTGAAGATCTTTTTGAATGACCATTTATTTAACCATGTGTATTCCAAGCTGATCAACTGCCCTCATGTCTGACCGCTCATTAGTGCCTTTTGCAATGGAAATGAGTGGGAAGCAGCTAAAGTACACCCCACGGCTGTGCACGCTCACCCTGAGCTCAAGAGAAAGGAATGTGTAAATGGTCGATAATTATCATAAATCACGTCCCTCCACTACCTGCATTGAAAGGCTTTTCTCTTTTGTCTTTTACAGCCGTTTAGTAGTGTTGCCCTATCTATCCATACTGCTCTTGAAACTCACTGTAATGTGACAAGATGCATGCAGAGTGTCCATCATCACAGACATTCAAAAGTCATTTCCTGCCTTTGGCTGTGTTCCCAGTATGGTCTGTCCCACCAGCTGATGGGAGAACAAGATTCTTCATGATGGAAATTTGACTGTAGTGACCCTTTGTCCAGGAACAAGCTGCATTCAAACTTTACGAGTGGCTTTTTTTCAAACATGCCCACGCCCCTAGAAGTATCAACTTTAGCACTCTCCTCTATAATACAACATAACTTCACTTAAGATTAATATTAAATGAGTGTGTTAACAGGATGTTTCCCCACAAGAGGACTATCTCTCTCTCTCTCTCTCTCTGTCTCTCTCTCTCTCCAAACAAATTGGAATCTGGTTAAGACAGGAAATATGAGAATGCACTTCCAATAACACAATTACTGCAAAACCTGCATTTACATGCAGCTGGTCTGCAATCACATTTTTCTCCCTGCCATTATCCTGCTGTGCAGACTGAAGACGCCCATTTCATGCAGCCAGTGCTCATTTAGTTATTTAATGCAATAAAGTTGAACATTAATGACGGGAAGCTAAACTTCTCAGCGACCTATCAAGAGCAAAAATCCAGGCTGCTTCGTTCTATGCGCTGCTGATGGAGCAGTACTGCAACAGTCTCCTATTGTTGCAGCTTTGTGTATTGCATCGACAGCTTTGACAGCTCTGTTCAGTGGTCCAGCAGAAGAGGGTGTTTGTGCAGTGGTGTCTCAGCCTTTGCTTCACCAAGTGCAAACTATGCTTTTGATGTTTTCGAATCTTTCAAAAAAATCCATTCTCAGTTGAGGCACTTTGGACATTCAGGGAAATCTTTAGTTGTCTGGCTTTTTGATGTTGAATTTCCTCCCATATTGTACATGGGACCCCTTAAACCTTTGGCAACGGTTTATAGCTCTAGCAGCCTGGTGTTGTGTATCTCTAAAGTATGGCTGTTGTGATGCCAGAGGATCAGATGAGGAAGCTGTGTGATGTAATCATTTCTCTCTTCAGTGCAGTGGGATCCTTTGTCAATCTTGTGATTTCTGTTATTTCACAGCAGAGGGAGCGAAATAGGGCTTCACCACTAAGCCTATAAACCATATAAGAGAGAGAAAACTGTGCCCTTTAACCTTTTAGCAAAGGCGAACACTTCCGGTTTCCTTTTCTTAATGACAAACACATGACTACCGCTAACTGCAGTAATGGAGAGCTTTCTCCTCTCCTGCTGGTGCAGGTAGTATGTGCTAGTTGACCATTGGCCGTTGTCTTTGCAATGTGTTCAAATGCAACTTTTTGGCCAAGACACAGGTGACGTGAGGTGACGCAACAGTTCTCCTTTGTTGCAAATAGTTCTTTGATATTGGTTCAATGAGTCTGGGCCCTATGAACAAATACCATAGCAAAGTTTTAGACAGGCCGGATGGGTTGAACAAGTATGCGCACATTTCAGAATGCTGCCTAGAACAGCACAGTGGTGAAACCTATTAGCGAGCCAAGCTCACAAAATGGATTATGATGCATAATATCCACTCTATTGACTGTCCTGACTGTCAAGACAAAGCATGCAGTGGCTGCATACTGATGGATATTTGACTTGTGAGTGAAACACCAGAGGACTTTTTAAACTTTTTAAAAGCTGTGACGTCCAATTTCCTTCTGTATCATACATCATGATTTTGTCCTCATTTTGGAGTCACCACTCAGGCTGAGTTAGCTGCGTTGCAAATGTGCTCTGATGCACTTCAACAAGCGCAGTCAGAATTAGGACACATATTGTATAAGTCGGTCCCAGAAGAAGATACTGAACTGAAATGTAAAAATGTAACAGATTTGTTGATGTGAAGCCGCGTCTGTGAGTGTGTGTGTGAACAGATGATTACTCGGTGTGCCTCCTCACAGTGAATTGAGTGAGAGGGAACAATACTCACAGCAGCGGTAAGTGTAAAAGATTATCATAATTTTGAGTTACAAACTAGAATTATTCAAAATATTACAAAGCAATATGTTATATTTCATTTTTAAAGCTCAGCTATTTTTTTGTTGGAGAAACAAGTTGGGCTATAAAGTATACATGAGCTGTGATATGATTTATCCTCTGCAATTCCAGACTTCATGTTGGGGAATACTTTAAAGGAACAGTGCGCCCGATTCAGTGGCATCTAGTGGTGAGGTTGCAGACAGCAATCAAAAACATGACCCTTCGCTCCTCCCTCCCTTTCCATGCGGAGAACTTGGGTAGATAAGAGATTGAATTAGGTTTCAATGTTGTTTACATGTTCATGCTTGTTGAACAGATGTATTGATAAAGTATCAGCTTTTTACTCGGGAATGTTTTATTGCAGTAACAGTGACAAGCGTAGTTGCCAACTCGTGTATTCTGTACATCGCCTGGTTCGGTCACCGCCTCTCTGCTCGCTGAGTTATCGTGTTTCTGTGCTTGTGTCTTAGCTTTCTGTGTCGTTGAAGCTCAGCCTGACAGAGAAAGCGGTGGATATGTTCTCTTCAGCGTGATATAAAATTACCCCAAAACATTAAAAAGTACTTATGAAAAGCACCAGTATCATCGGAGCTCATTAATACTCTGATCTTTAATAATCCAGGGCTTGTTTAATACCGAGTTTTGGTAGCCATCGCTACCTTTAGGTAATGCAAAAACTCAAACGTCTCTCATAGAGCCCGTGTTCGTTAGTGTTCGTCCGTTCTGGGCTGTGTAGAAACATGGCGGTGCAAGATGGCGGACTCCGTGGAAGACGACCCTGCTCCCTATGTAGATATAAATGGCTTTTCTTCCTAAGCTAAATAATACATAATGATTCTCAGTTTCAGGTCATTATACACCAATGAAAACATATTATTTTATTCTATTTCTGCCTATTAATTACCGTAAATGTTACACACTGTTCCTTTAAAGAAAACCTTTAAGATTTACTTTTCGTGTCATTGTAATGTCACTCAATAACCCTTAGATGAGCTGTATTTAACATTTTGAACATTAGCAGCAAAAAACTATTGTTTATGTAAAGATAGAGTAGAGTTATGTCTGCCTAAGCAGAGAATGAAGTAGCTCTCCCTCTGTGTATGTTGTTTTCCGATCTTCTCCTTGCTTTGTTGGCATCGGCTGCAAATGTTTTTAGTGCATTTGAGCGTGCCCCACTGGTTAGCTCACCGCCGACGCTCTGCACTGCTCTCATACGGTGGTTACAGCCGACAACGTCGTCCCGACCGTCAGCGTCATCACAGAAGCACCCTTCAGGTAAACAGTTTGCACTGTTAATGCTGTTAGCATTGTTTATTGTGAGCTGCCGGCTCGCTGCTGACATGTTGAGAGCCATTGAGAGGCAATTGAAATGCACCGGATCTCAGATCTTGCACCTATAAATAATGCAATTTCCATTATAATGAATTATCCATCCACTTTTGAAAAAGTTATGAATCTGTCAGTGATTTATACTGCCATGCGTTTTCTTTTTTGTAAAAGTAAAAAGGTAAATAAAAATGTCCTATCACAAACAAACTGTACCCTTGACTCGTCTTTCACTTTTTCCTTAAAACCTTCCAGCCTGATCCCTTTGGTCCTCCCCCCTTTGCCTTGCTTAAGATCAATGCTTTCCGGCCTGAAATAAGGAGATTACCCAGGCACACTCTCCCACCCTCCCCCAGCTTTATAGCATGCTTGCACCAGTTCAGGTTCTTCTTCAAATTCTTCCCTGTAACTCATGCTCTTATGCATCCCAATTACGTCTCTGTTGTGCTTGAGCAAATCAGGTCATTTTGGCACTGTCAAGTGTCATCTATAATCACATTGTCTTTCAGACCATGCAAATAGGTCTACTTAGGACTGTCTGTGTAAAATACTTGTCTGCAGGGTCTGATATGGTTTCTATTTCCTGAAATAATTGGTTCGTACCACTGTTTCAAAGCTTTACCACTCTCTCTCAAATGTCAGAATTATAAGTCACCTGTCTTATTTGCCAATTTATATTATTCTGTGTTATATTCTAAAATATGCATATGAGGCATGAAGAAAAAGCCATTACAAAATAGAATAATTTATTGTAGAGAGCTACCATGAATAGGTCCATAATGTTTCCTTCATGATGTATACAGTGATGTTCACATTGGAAATTTGACAGATGATAATTTGGAGTGACTGTCTAATTTTATACACTATGGGTCCAACTCCAGCACAGCAATGTCCCATTCAACTTTTGTAAAGAACCAGCATATTCAAAAAGACTCGTAGAAAACATCTCGTCATAACATATGCATACGTTTGCATGAAACACATTTTCAGTCATCATATCAATGCTATGTTACACCGTAACATGTTGAACACACATAATCTCACTTGACGATTCTTGGTGATGTATTTCATGTACAATACTTGTGTCCGGTTGCTGTCAATCATTAAATAAAGTTTATTAAATAAACATAGATACACCATCAGGCTGACCTTTTCTACAGCCTCATGAACAAATACATAATATCAGCTTTGTTATTTTGAATGTTTACTCTCTGTAAGATTCATGTTGTCTTATTTTTTGTCTGGTCAAGAAAACACATTCTTTAAAAAAGCGTTGAAAATTAGATATTTCAGTTTTTCACTGTTCTTTATGTTGCAATAACCCTATTAATGCTATTAATAGCATATTGTTATGTGGTTGTGATGTGATAGAATAATTTGAACCAAGAAGATTTGTGCTTTTGGTCCTCAATCATATTCTGTCATAACCAAAAAGAAAATGGATGCACATTACAAAAAGTTGTCTTAGCTTGTACATCTACTGACATGAGTACCAGCACACAATCAACACATTCCCCACACTACTATAAATGTGCCACAATGCTTTAATGTGATTCATAACATTGTCACTAGTGATGTTCTGAAAATGTTTAGCTTGAAGCTGACTGATATAAATATCTGGTAAACAATATGAGACAAGTACATATAGTAAACACATAATGCAGTTCCAACAATGTTTAGGCAGAGTGAGAAGGTCAAATGCAGCCGAGGGCCACAGTGACCACAAGCGCCAAAGTCAGAGTCCATTTCTCACTATCAGTTCGTCCTTTGTCCGAAAATCACATTATTCCATAAGGGTTGTTTTTTTCCATCGTCCAGTCTCAGCAAGCCAAGTGGTCCATACTCTTTATGGTTCTCAGGTGTTGTTTTTTCATAAAGCTCTCATATTAAACAATATTACAGTGTTTTTATAACAAGGGTTTCTTTTTTTCAGAACCTTGGGTTCTGTACTCCCTTGTTTATATGGTTGTACCTTCAAATAAATTTACTTAAGCAACGCATAAAATCTTTCAAATGATTGTCTTTTCATAAAATACATGTCACATCGACTAACCATTCATACGGGCAACACACAATCATACGCACACACTCTTCACAGAGGAGAAAACGCTATTCAAGATGCCTGCAATGCTTAATATTGAGCAACAACTCTGTCAAATAGACAGAAAAGAAACAAAAAAAAAAAAGGGAAAAAGAGCAAAATACAAACAAACCAACAACAACAAAATCAAAGACTCGTCCTCAGGGTCTTGTTGTTATTGGAAGGAGAGCTGTGTGTCAAACAAAAGAGGAGAAGCCCGCGGTAGGTGCCTGAGCGGCACAGCCCAGGCTGCTGGGGGGGCGGTAGAGGGTGCTGTGCTGGCTGGGGGGTTCAGAGGACAGCAGGGAAGGGGTGGGAGTCCGGCTTCCCTTAGACCTGAACAGAGTGCCCTGGCACTGGGGCTGTGGGGACGGGGCGCTCTGAGGGATGAGAGGGGGCAGAGGGGGCACAGGTGGTGGGTGCTGCCGGGACTCCTGCTCCACCAGGGGCTCAGGCTGGGAGTAGCCGTATGCCGGCGGACGAGAGACGCCCTTCTGCTGCCGCCGCCACGAGTTGTAATAGGTGGGGTCGCTGATGTAGTGGTTGACAAAAGAGTGGGTCTTCTGCCGGCTCTGATCCATCTCGTATTCGCTGTCGCTGCCCTGCGAGTCAATCAGGGAAGAGAGTTCAGAGAATGTGAGATCACCAAACAGACATATGTTTTCGGATGTTTACTACAGAGACAGCGAAATTGCCATGCTATCAAATCAAGGCTAATTCTACGACTGCAAAAAACGGGGTCATAACACAGCAGGATACATCTAATGAAAGACAACTGGAAATCTACTAATCCGTGTGCAGCTCTACGGGGCAGATTATCACTTCTATTGAGCATCGCTCACACATAGGAATTCATACCTCTGTGGAGCACAGAAGTGATAAGTGTACACATGAGTGACCTAGAATTGGACAAAGACAATGTTTACAGGATTCATTTGCTTTTGCTGTAATAATAAACCTTCAGTTTGCTAAGTTACAAATGTTTGTCTGGGTGAATCCGGTCGCCCTTCCACCACACTGAACTGGCTGAGAAACACAAACAGTTTAGAAAGAAAATAAAAGCAAATTTCTCTCATAGAAAACATTACAGGCTAGGCACATTAGTATGCCTGACAAGTGTCTGCTCATCTACTGCTCTATTGAGACACGACAGCTTAACAGATGTTGAAGCACCATTTATTTGCCCAAGTGGCAGGTAAACAGTGGGATGCCATGCGGAAGGAAAAGAATAACACCAGTTTGTGTCTCCCACGAGAGCAGTGTTTGTTCAAACCGGGTTGAACAATGTTTTGACTGCAGGTAACAGTTAAATTGGCCAGGGAGACCCGGCGCGAGTGTGGGAAGACAGATGTTCATAAACTGCTACAATCAGCTCCTCTGCCTTATCATCCCTCATCACTTCTAACCTCCCTGTCTCCTCACTGGACCTCCCCATTCCAACACACACACATACACACACACACACTGAGCGGAGACCCAGCAGCCACGATTAATACAACATTTCCTGTTTGAGGAAAATTAATGAGTTGTGAAGACATTTCAAGACACGCGAGACCTGAGAATTGGCCCCGTACTTCCTTCCCATGGGTGAAATCAGTATTAAAAGTCAGATCCAGAGATGTCAGCCATGACTAACGGAGGATATTTAATTTCGAAGTTATCCACTTGAGGCAAATGTCTTGCTGACTGTCATTTTCAGATATTCTGCTTCATAATTAGACAGACATCTAGTTTTGGCATCTAGAAAAGCAGTAATTATGACAAAAAAGATCGGAGGTTATAAAGAAGACAGACTGTGAATGTGACAAAAGTAAAAGCGATGCAATAAAAGTATTTCTTGAGTTTGGAAAGGTTACGACTCTCCCCTGGAAGACTTTGAGAAAATCAAACTGAATTTTACTGTCTAATTAAGTTAATTTCCTATTCCAGACCTGGAGTGGACATGGGCTGCAAGCCAGGGTCAGTGCTTACCTGAGAGTCAGATATCTCAGAGGGTTTCTCGGTCAAACTGCTGCTCTCTGCCGGGATCAGGTCATTATACTTCGTGCTGACATCCTCATCTGAGTAGTGCAGGCTTCCAGGGCTGGGTCTCGGTGGAGACCTGGACAGATGGAGTAAATGAGACAGAAAGAGTGTCTGTGAGAGATAGAAAGCAAAGCTGAGAGAGTGATAGAAAGCAAAGGTGAGAGAGAGAGAGAGAGAGAGAGAGAGAGAGAGAGAGCGAGAGCGAGAGAGAGAGAGCTCTAATGGTTGTATAAGAAAACATTTTCATTTGATAATCATTATTAGTTTAGTTACAGAAAATGCCTAGTCATTCCTGTGAGTGACACCAATCTGATGACTAATGGAGGACTGCAAAAATAGTTCTAACAAGAATTACTGCTTCGTGGTTCTAAGCCTTCG
The DNA here is from genome assembly GCA_016806645.1 of Ophiodon elongatus. Taxonomy (NCBI): domain Eukaryota; kingdom Metazoa; phylum Chordata; class Actinopteri; order Perciformes; family Hexagrammidae; genus Ophiodon; species Ophiodon elongatus. The sequence goes on from JACSYO010002129.1 coordinate 712,730, forward strand.
CCATGTTGATGTTCATGTTGCAGTTTACATCCATGCCTGACCAGAATGTCATTCGACATTTTGAGTGACATCGTTAGCATATGAGTTCTTGAGTTATGGTCACAGTGACCTTCTAATTAGTTCAACGTTTTGTGACAAATTTGAAGAAATTTGCTCAAGGTATTCCTGAGACATGGCGTTAGCGAGAAGGGACCGGACACACAACCGGAAATCATGTCTGTCACCGACAAAGAGGCATAAAAATGAAGACACTTCACATCCCACAGGGGCTTCAGTGGGATCAATATGCACAGATTCAGCATATAATCATTGATCATGAAAATGAAAATGATAGCTTAGTTCAGACAAGCGCAGAAAGTATTTTTATGCATTCCTGGAAGCATTTTGGTATTTGGTCTCATTCTTTTGCCATTTACCAGGTCTGCCTGAGTTCAGTTAATGTCAACTGTCATGCAATGCACAAACAGGATCCTGTATGAAAACATATGAGCATCTTCATGAAAGGATTCTTTGTGGTGATTAGAACTGATATTTAGACCTCCTGCAGAAAAGCTGTGTAACTAAGCGTGGCCCCGAGTTCTTTTATGGGCATAGGTCAAGTAAAAGACTGCTTGCTTCTTTTATCGCTAGTCATTAAGTCCATAAAGTGAAGCAGAGAGAAACATCTGTGCAGACAATTATTTTCTTCTTCAGCAGTAATGACTATGCTGTGTTCAAGGTCTGCTGGGATTGAATTGGATGGTCAAAGGGCAAAAACTGGACCACTACCCCTCACATCACTGAGCCACATCAGTAGGCTCAGTAGGCTAACACAGCATTAAGAGAAGAGTTTGCTCGGTTGGTTTTAGAAAAATAATTGAGAATTTTATGAACTAGGCATGACATGAAAGTAAATGTTTAAATGATCTGAAAGAGAAAACGGTGTATGTGGGGGCAGAAAAGAAGGCATAAAACACTGTGATGTCAAGTGTAAAATTAAGGCATAAAGCAGACAACCTTGACGGCCTCTCAAATACAAATGAATATCTTCTAAGATACATGCGGGAGCTAAATCACTGGGAATGCCAAGAACAGGAAGCTTAGAAGACCGAACATGACAACGACCATGAAAGGGTTGACACAACAAAGAGACACCTCCTCTGGGTTAAAGGGGATGACGTGAGGAGGCGGACTGTGGAAAAAAAAAAACAACCATCTACTTAGAATTCAGACATGGTTGAGTCAGACATTAAAAGGATGGGGCCACGTGAGCGTAGGGGAGGGGCGATGGATCCTGCTACCGATCACACTCCAAAATGCTGCCAGTGAGCTTTGAATTATTTAGGAGCACTGTATTTTCTCCCATTGCCTTATCCATCTATTTCATCCCTCTTTCCCTCACCCCTTCAAATATCCCATAGGGAGCCCTCCCACTCTTCTTCCTCAGTCCAGAGATCATTAGCAGAGAGTACAGTACCAGATTGGATCTCTTCAAAAGAGACGGAGCAACTCAAGACCCTTTGATCCCGTTCTTGGCCTCTTTGGTCAAGGAGAAAACAACACAGATTCCAGTGCCCTTAATGCACCCCTTCTAGCACATTCCACCATAATGTGCAAAAACCAACAACTTTTTTTGTGTTGCTATGACAAGAAGCAGACTCTGGACTCCCCACCCCCCAACACAACCGCATGACCATCCACCCTATCACCAATTATTTGTGACCCGTGTCCTTACACAGGATATTCCCTTTGCTTCTTGTGCTGCAGAGATTGTGTAAATTCCCCTTATCTAATGTTTACCTAAACATTACCAAAGAGCCGGCCTGTCAAAGTCCTGCTGACTGGTGGAAGGACATGTTCTCACACCAACGGGGGTGTACTTTATGTTGAGACGGCTCTCACAGCACTGCACTCGAGAGAAACTCTGGGCTGGAGACCAAAAGAAAATGGACGGCTCTGACCATAAGCACCCTTTGTCTAAAGCGGTGATGGACAGACAAAGAGCAATGCAGAGGCTCATGAATGCTAATTAGCTGGTATTGTGCTGCCCCCTTATATAAATTGTTGCTTCACACAAACACTGAATATCAACGAGGGGAGCGGAAGGAGGCTCAAATCAGCAGCTGGGGTCCTCGAGGCTCGGTTTGCTCTCTCAAGACTGACATTGACTATTGTGAGGAAAGAGGGGCAACGCACGCAACTGCATTATTAAATCCTGTCTGGAACATAAGTGTATCAGAAAGAGAATACTCGGACGAAACCGTGGAATCTGTGCATGCGGGAAACATTCAGCTGAGCATCGTTGTCAAGTGTTGGTGACTGACCGCGTGTAGATGCCGTTCTTGCGGCAGAAGGAGTTCTTCACAGAGAGGCGTCTGTTGTTGAGCTCCAGAGCTGGGAAGCGTCCCTCGTCAAGGCGCACCATCTCCCCGTGGGTCAGAGGCAGAGCTGTGCAGTTGGAGTGGTTGCCTGGACAGGGGTATGAGGACGACACTGTGTGGGTTGTGGAATGAAATGAGTGATTTGTGATCTTCAGTCAAATCTAGACTCAATTTCAGTCGTTAGGATTAGTCAAACACAACACGATGACACTCGAGTAAAAGGCTCGAACTTGCATATATTTATTTATATTAACTTGATTATTTTTTTCTGAACAGGAAAACAAAAAAAAGTTATAAACAGAACTTTCATTGATTAAATCTTTAAATTGCATGTACAAAACCAAAAAGTCAAAATTGTTTCCGACATCAGTCAGGCCAACTGTCCAGTCATGGCCTCTAGCAAAACAAACAGACAGATCAGCGTCGTGGCTGAGAAAATTGGGGAGGGGACGAAAGGGGCTAAGAAGCCCTCTCTGTGGCCCCTCACAAACACAGTCCTTGTCTGAACTGGTCTCACCGAGCCCTATTTACTGACCCTGGTGACCCTGGTACCGTGATAAATGCTGACTAAGCTAAAAAGTCAATGACAAGAGGCTTTAGGAAGGCTTGAGTTGACCCTTCACTTTTCCCCCCAAATGGCTCTCCTTCCAGTCTCACCACTCCTCTACACCCCCTCTACAGTACTGCTGGGTGACTAGACCACTTTGAAAAGATTAGCTCCAGATGCCCTCACTGTGATAACTTGCCAACCATAATGTGACGTATTAAGTCCACTAACATTGATTAACTTGTGTTTTTGGGTTTGAACTCTGAGTAAGAGTTTCTAGGAGCAGAAATGTCACCTAGGATAATTCACAATCATGAAAATCGGCTTCTTGATACAGTGGTGGGAGAGCCACTACTGCTGTAGTTATATAATTACTTTCTGTCTGACTAATGATCTGAGCATTAAACCACTGCCAAGCCATTTATCCCAGTATTGATCCTCGCTGCAGTTAAACATGAACAATAATGTTTATTCACCTGCCTATGTCAGCTGTTTCACCGGTAGCCTTTACTTTCATCTTTCCCCTGTCAGCCAAACAATGTAAAGAAAGCCAAGGTAATTTGTCTAATTGTGTGAGCCTTCACAATCCCATTTTCTAAAATAGACTTTGGATGTGCAATCGTTAAAATGCAATTCTCAGCAGAGCTGTCCAAAAGGAAGACAAATTCCAGTCAATAACTTAAGTTGCAGAATTAGAAAGAGAAACTGGGACATTAGCAGCGAATTTAGCAGACGAATGGGTTTCCTACCTGAATCTGTTTTTTTGGTGTATTTTTTACTCTGGCCTCGGATGATGAGGATGAAAACAAGGAGGAGGATGAAGATGAGGCCCACCAGGGCGATCACCACCAGGAACCACCACTCCTCATAGAACGGAGACACTTTCTGGGCTGAAGACAACAAATAATAGACATTAATAAACAAACAAAAAAACTAATATTGTTTTGTGAACACATTATGGCATTGTTTTTCAGATTAAAAGTACCTGATATAGAGGGGGAGGGGGCGCTGGGTGATCCATAGCCATAGTCGTTGACTGCAATTACTCGAAAGTCATAGGTGACCCCTTCTCGCAGCATGTCCAGGTTAAGTGTGTAGGATGTCACTTCTTTAGGAATATCTTTGATAAGGATATCCCACAATCCTTCATCTACAGGCAAGATGATAAGATATATAAATAGGAAATACTAGTTGAGGTATAGTAAGCCAAAAACTGTTCATGTATGTAGCTTACCAGAGGGTCTGGCCTCGATGACGTATCGTGTAATGGGTGCACGGCCTTGATCACCGCTCGTCCAATGCAATGTGAGGGCCGTGCCATACCGAGAAATAAAGGGTTCTCCAGGAGGGCCTGGGGATCCTTGGGAGGACAAAAATGGTGGATAGTTATAACAGTGGCCTCCTTGATTCTAAAATATGTTATTATTGGCATGAATATCAGAACAAAAGCAGTAATGCATCACAGATTTAGAGATGCCCACCTTCTCCAGGCCCAGTAGTAATGTTGGCCTCTACCTCGGGGCCATATGTGAGGGTTTTGGCCCGAATGCGATAGTTATAGGTGACGCCATCAGTCAGGTCTTTGATCTTCATCCATAGAGGAGCGCTGCCCTTCACATCTACTGTCACTATCTTACTGACACCTGGAGTGCGAGGAGAGGAGTCTGTACAGGAAACACTAAGACTCTAGATACTGCATTCTACAAGCGACAAATAGCAAAGCTTTTTGCATATGAATAGACACATAGTCACACAGACAAGTTACAAGACTACACAGACAGAGATCAGAGACATGCATATCTTTGCATATATAACAGCAAAAGGTCTATTATCCAGCAGCCCTCTAGATATCCAGATAGAGACACCAGGATCTTTTTGTAATACACCAATTGATATTCCCTGTCTTAACCGCTCTGTTCGGCTTTGTTCTGGGTCCATTAGCGGATAGCCGAGGGACCACAGCCGCCTCAGCTCAGCATTCCACCTCTGCTCCCAATTACTTGACAATCTGGTCCAGGCAACCACATTTAGCCAGCTATTAGCCATGTTTCTGTCGGTGAGAGAGGAAGCTGTGCAAAGTCTCACCAGAGCATTCCAACATATTTTATCAGCGATGCCATATATGTTACTGCAGGGCCTACACTCACCTGGAACAGATTAGAGCATGAGCTTAAGCAGCATGAGTTAAAAAGAATATGGTAACTAGGCAAGCGGTTGTAAATCCCAGTCTGAGAAAGCCAGCTGAGGAATGTCAAGGCCAGGCAGAGTTATGAGGCTACAGGCACCGTTTCTCACCATCGACTGGAGTGCAGGGCTCATAAACCAGGCGGTATCCCTCAATGATGCCGTTGGCCTGCTTGGGCTCTCCCCAGGACACATTGACCGAAGTGGTGGTCAACTCACTGAAGTGGATGAAGCTGGGAGCACTCGGTGCTTTTGGTGGTAAAAAAGATAGAAAAAAAGTGGAGTTGGATCTCTACACAGTACGCAGACGACACATGGATATGCCACTTTGAAATGCATATTCATAAATTCTGTAGTTAGTGCACAAATTTGGACATAAATACATTTGAAAAAATAAACTCAGTTATTTGTCATGCTTTACAGCAAGCAATGTGAAGTTAAGCAATCTTTATGTCATTCATTCTTGACGTTCCTCTTGTGAGTTTTCATAGATTGCAATTTAGCACATTTTCAACCGCAGTTACTCTCCCCAATATGACATGGAAATCCAAAGGCAGTACTACCAGTCTGCAGTATGCAATCTGATATATTCAGAAAAGATTACAAAAAAATCCTCTATGCTAGATGACCGCAAACAGAAATAGAGATTAAAAATGTGAGAGGTTTCATTGTTCATTGTTCTTTACCAGAGCATGAATAATACAATGTTTTGTGCATGTAAAAACAGGTACCGTGGTGTATAGCTCAGATCAATACTAAAAATAAAAATAAATTATATTGCAGTTCAAGCAAATGGGTCAAGCTAACTGGAAGTTGACATTAGAGTGCAAAATCATTCTGTGACCTTGAATGAGAGCTGTGAGAATTTTGCCTGCTGACCCAACCCAGATCCAGCTAAGTGTCAGGATTTCGCCACAATTCTGCATAAAATTCACAAAAGCTTGTGCTGGCTCACTTCCCAGTACCCTGTGGTGCAGAGAGCCAAAATTCCTGCTTGTGTTTTTTAAGTTCTCAGCACTTTGTACCCCTCGCCAATGTCACAGCCTTCAAGGGGGCGGAAAAGACACAAGTAATTTATACTGTAAACCATTTTTGTGCTGAAACCGCAGAGGAGGGACTCTCGCTAGCTAGTAAACACAGACGTCTTTGTGCAGTTGCAGCCAAAAAAACTAATCTACATGTGTCCCCCGCACTCTGTATTCATTGCTCCTCCGCCACCCTCGTGGCTTGTCCTGGATGAAGGGGCCAAGAAGACTCGGATCCCTTTCTGCTATATCTCACAGGACCAAACTAAACTCCTTAGTGAAAATGTTCTATTTCTTGGTGAATAGGAGCAGTGAGTCTTACATTATTTATCTTAAAGCTGCCATACTGCATTTCCAGTTTGCAGGGACAGTGACTCAAAACGAAAGTACTCATAATCTATTCTTTTGTAGGCACCGTTTGTGACTGAAGAGAAGGCCAACTTTGAGATACTACTCCACACAGGCACTTGAGTGCCATAGAGTTTTGAAAATTAGCATCATTGGGCAGACGACAGGGGGAGACAAAAAGAGGAAAGACAGAACTGTGAATTGCTACATGGCAGAATATCTTTAGCACTTTTGAACAATCACTTTAATCTCCTCAAACACATCTGGATTTAGCACCACTCACCTGCTTGCTGAGTGCGCCCTCTGGTGGGCAGGGAGCGGGGTCCATCCCCAGCAGCATTGAAGGCTGCCACACTAATCATGTAGGTGGTGTAGCCCGTCAGATTTTTAATCTTCACCCCGAGCTCTGGCAGGAACAAAGTACGCAGGCGCTCCGTTTCATTCTGGAGCTGAAACTCCCAGAAATAGATCTGCACACAGAATAAAAGAGTTCAGAATATTTCAATGAAAATATAGAAATGAGAAGGGCATGATGTAAGTTTGGCTGATTTGCATTAAAACAGTAAAAAAAAAGAGAAACATTTCTTAAACCTTGTAACCCTGTATGTCCCCATTCTGAGCCTCCAAAGGAGGAGGGTCCCATGTGACATCCAGCTGTGTGGCTGTTGAGGACTGGACCACCACATTTTGGGGAGGGGATGTCGGGACTAGAATGGAGCAGAGAGTAATAACCTTTTTTATGTATGTGCCATATGACTACACTGACATTCAAGAAGTAAAGTTGAAAGGTAAGTAGCAAACATGCTGCACAGTGAGAGGCGAAACATACCCGCCTCTCCAACAAACACTTCCTGTGGCGCACTGCTGGGACCCTCCCCCACAGCGTTATACACACTGAGACGGATCTCGTAGCGTTTGTGTTTACTCAAATCTGCAAGGAGAGAAACCATAGCAGCATTATAATTGAACTGTTGGGATAAAAGAAGTTACTCCAGAGAGGCACACAGTCATAGTGATGCCCGTTAGCAAGAATTGTAAGGCAAAGTGATGAAAAGATGGTGTTGAGGGGACATGGGGAAGATTTGTCAGTGATTAATAAAAAAGAAAACACACTGAAATAATGACAGGGCAGCTCGGAGAGAATTAAGTCATATACACATCTTAAGAATCAGCGGCGGCCCCTCAGCGGATATGGCTGAGTGGAAGGGTTGGCGCAAAGCACAGATGCTGTAAATTATTATACAAACGGCATACTTGCATGGATGACATGCTAACAGATGGAGAGTGACGGAAGAGAGTCATAAGGGGGATATAAGACTTACTATCCAGTTCATATTGGGTGAGCGAGGATTCACTCAAGTTCCTGATGCTGTAAGGAGCTGGAGTTTGGATAGAGGATGGGCAGAGTTGGGAAGACAAGGGTAGATCACAGGGTTGCATTATTAGCTGACTTATATGGATCTAAAAGTGAGTGTATTTAAGACTCCAGGTAGCACCACTTTCTTCAGATAACCAGACATAGTTGATGGGTAAGCAGGGACAAATCAAACTCACCAGTGAGATCAGCCCAGTTGGCAGAGGGACTGTTAACTGTGCGGACAGTGAAGCTGCGTAGCCGGTCGTAGTGTAACTCCCGGTACCTGACCCTGAACCCCAACAGGACTCCATTTATGTGATCCTCAGAGGGAGGCTACAAAGAGAAGGGGTTTGCTTAATGCCCAATACTTAATAAACATGAATTCATCCGAACGTTCACAAAGTAATTCAACAGCGTACCTGCCAACGGACCAGTACAGATGTGGTGGTGTGAGGTGTGACAGACAGGATTGTTGGGGCTTTGTCTGGGGCTAGAAAAGATAAGGGGAAAAAATGGAATTTTGGCGTTAGCAAACCAACACAGCTGAGCAGAGTGATATATATAATTCAAACAGTCTGCTAGAGAACAGCTTGAGAGTAAACACGCGCACTGTTGACGTAAAGCATTCGCTGTGAAAATCCAAAGTCAAAACATTGATGTAAAGGCATGTTCAGTCAATTACAAAAGCGTTCTTGTACAACTGAACAGAAAATCTACGGATAATGGCTGTGGTGCTGCGTGGTGACATGTTTAGTCGCACATTCTTACCGTCCTGTAGTGTTGTGATGGCCTCACTCTCCTGGCTGTATTCACTGTCTCCAATGTCATTAGTGGCTTTTACGCGGAACTGGTATGAAGTGAAAGGCTTTAACCTTCAAAGAGACAAAAAAGCGAACATCATGTACAGCATATTCTGTCCTATTCTAGTCCTATTTTCTGACTGAAAATAGAAACATTTAAACTGCCGACGCTTGGTGGAAATAAAAGGGGACGTTCACATTTACCTATCAACTATGTAGGCTTTTATCTCGTGGCTGACTGATGCAGAGTGGACAGTCCAGTTGCTGTCAGGCAGCTCTCTATATTGGACAGTATAGTAACGAACAGGGGACAGGCCGTCGCTGCCTGGTTCCCATGACAACAGCACTTTGCGAGCCTGAACTTCCTCTTGAGGCACTACGGGACGGCTCGTGGGTTGGGGTCGAGCTGAAGGGCACACACACACACACACACACACACACACACACACACACACACACACACACACACACACACACACACACACACACACACACACACACACACACACACACACACACACACACATTTATAGTCACTCTCAAACTTAATATTTAGAGGTGAATAATTTAAATAGCGGCGGCATTTTACCTCTCTTTTCTGTGGTCACCACCAAAGCCTCAGCGGCCTCACCCCAACCCTTTCGTGTCTGAGCGGTGAGGCGGTAGACATAAACCATTTCTGGTTTCAGCCCAGACGCTGTGTACTGTCGCGCGCTGGGACTCAGCACATCTACGGTGGCGGCGTTGCTGTTTGAAGAGTTTCTTCTGTACGTGATCTGATAGGCTAAAAGGAAAACCTCATATCAATAAGAAGTCACAAGAGAACAATTTGGCTGCAGTACAAAAATCAAAACAATATTGAAGTTTCTTTTTCAGCACCAGCACAAAAGCAAAATACTTTCTCTCATGATAATATCTGTGGTCACAGATGGAAATCTGTAAATTGCAAACTCACCAAGGATAATGCCATTGGGCTGGGCAGGAGGTTGCCAGATGAGCCTGACTGAGGAGGTTCTGACTTCTGGGAAGAGGATGCCGACTGGAGGGCCTGGCACTACCATAAATAAAATTGATAAAATGAGAAATCAGGCAAGAAAAAATAGACTTTCTATAGCTTGTTTATTTATACAAGGTAACATTCAATCAGTTGCTGGGAAAAAAAAAACGTTCAAACAATTTCAAAGATAACAAGATGATGACATAGGTGGGTAAGATGAATATCTTTACCATCATCCAGGGTCCTCTCTAAAATGGACGGCGAGCTGCTCCTTCCGTCTCCTATACGTGTGAAGGATAGGACCTGGATCTCATACAGGACATACTTGCCCAGACCACTCAGCTGGACACTGTGGGTGGTGTTGCCTTCCACTGCCCAGAAGTTGGGAGCTGTGTCCGAGTCCTTCTCCTTATACACAACCTGAAATACACAGGGAATGTTATATAGTTGGATGACTTTTCAGGTGATGTGGAATTAAATAACAGGAGTTTTTTTTATGCTTTTGTTCTAATATTGCAAAAAAAGAGGATATTAGTTATTCTGAAATAGAGATCATTGAGAGACTGCTGACCTTGTACCCGAGGATGAGTCCATTGCGGTCAGTCTCTGGGACTTCGCCCCATCGCACCAGGATGCTGCTGGAGGTGGTGGCGAAAGCTGACACGTTGGTGGGACCGCTGGAAGGTACTACAGTAAGAAATAAAGGATGGAGCTCAGCACACTTCACCTGCCTGTATGCGTTTGGCATGTGTATGCACATATTTCCTTCCTCACCAGACTCCCGGGTCCTGCCGTGGACTGGCTGGCTCCAAGGCCCAGAGCCGATACCATTGATGGCCTGAACTCTGACCACATATTCCGTCCACTCCTCCAGGTCCTCGATAGTGAACTCCCTCTCCAGTCGGTCCATGATGACATGGGAGAGAACGCCCCCTTTAGACCCGGCTTTAGAGTATTGGACCCGGTAGCCAACAAGATCTGGATTCCCATTGTACTCCCACTCTGGAAGAGGCTGAGAATATTTGTGTTTTATTTATATTCCCCCAGTTCAAGCAAAATCAATATGACATAACTGAGTGCATAATGAAGCAATAAGCTAGTAGGCGCTGTACTTCACAGTGACTTTACAACAGCTAAGAGGTGTTAATATGGGAAGAGAAGATAAGCCCTCCCAGCACTTAATACTAAGTGGTTTTAATAAAATGTGGCAATACTCCATTGTCTTAAAATAATTGCACATTTATCTCTTAAATCAATAATAATATAATCCTAATATGTAGCAGGCCATTTAGTTCTTGAAAGGAATAGGTACAGGTTTGAGTGATTTATTCATATTTAAATGAACTGTTGTGCTAAAGTGTGTTTTCTGGGTGTTTGCAAACACTCTTAATGTCACTCAGCCACTAGACCATCCTGTTTTTACAATGTAGTATATCACGATGATTGAGCAAAAGTGAATGTACCTGCCTAAATACAAGATACAAAATGTATTTCCGTCAAAGTGCTAGTGTTACTGAAATATATGTGATCTTAACAAAGTTTTACTTTCATTCAACACACACTTTTGAAACGTGTAGCAACCATCGAGCTTTGTCATACATTTGAGGGGTAATATCACACAGCTGACTATGTTGTTGAATCCAGATGACATGCACTCTTTACAATACTGCAGGAGCTGCAGCAGTATCTTCGCCTCTGTCTCTCACTGCCTGGCAGAGCTCAGGAACTGGCACAGTGATGATAATGGACAGATGTAGCAAACAATATATTGGCCAAGTGCTGACGCAGGAAGCAGCAATAATGAAGGACAAAATGCGTGCAGAGTACAAGAACAAATTCATAGAAGGAGGAAGAGGCAACTTTTAATGAAAAAATAAATAAAAGAGGACGCAATGAAGACCCAATGCCAAATTCGAAATTGAAGTTTTGTGAAAAGAGAGATGCTTTAGAGTCAGTTGAGTTGAAGCCAACTGTCATAGAGAAAGTCATCATTTAACATAAAACTTTTTCATATAATTGAAAATAAAGATTTTTGTGATTTGAATGTGAAATTGCCTAAATCTGATTTGACAAAGCTCATTTTATCAATGTAGCATCCAATTAATATCCCAAGGGCATTTTACCAATTCAGTCCTAACATGATTTTCTACCAACGAGAAGGACAAAAAAGAAAAAAAAAAGAAAAAAAAAAAAGAAGAAAAGAAGAAAAAAAAAAAAACTTACCACCCAGCGAAGCCACAGGCTGGTCTCACTGGCTGTGCGCAGGGTCACATTGGCGGGGGAGATGTCTGGAGGGGCCTGCAGGGTCTCGATCTTCCTAGAGGGTTGACTTGGAGGACTGGTGCCCACAATGTTTACCTGACGCATTCTGAACCTGGGGCAAAAATAAACCAGCTGATGGTGGATAAATCATCTAAAAATGGGTGTTTAGTCAAGATATGCTGGTAATATTGAACAGGATTACATTAGATTATTTAATATTAGATTGGATAAAATTTGAATGATATCCAAAAGGAAACTAGGTCATTGTAGTAGCAGAGAAGAAGATCTACTTATGAGTAGAGGAATAAAGAAAATAATTCCAACGTTATCCTGAATGACAGTAAATTTATTCATGACAATTTTTCCCTTTGCAACTTTTTCAACATTTTTAGACGGTAGTGCAAGAGGTTTATTTTATTTCATACACAGCACCTGTTGATATTCATGCGTTTGTGTGTGTGCTCACCTGTAGAAGGTATAGGGGTTCAAGTCCAGGACCTCCAGTGATCTAGCATCGGGTTCATTAGACAGCTGATGAACCATCAGCCACTCTTCATTTTCTCCTATTATGCCAATCTGCACAGAGAGAATGGGGTGATATCAGCAGTAGAACAAATTAAACAAATTAACTGGTATCGTAAAACCTGTGCACCAATATTAAGACATCAAACAACTTGTAAAAAGAAAAACCCAGACTGCTCATAATGTCATTATGTTAAAACAGACATTAAGCATCTTACCTGGGCTTCAACGTGCCAACGGGAAATAGATGTCTTGCCATCGTAACCAGGTTTGAACTGCAGGGTGACAGAGCGTGGGCCGATGTTGGAGATGGCTAAATTGGTTGGAGGACCGGGCAACTCTGTCGAAGGGAATGGAGAAAAGACGGAATTAAATACATTTCACAAATATCCCTATTTTTAGAGATAGCTTTGTAGAAATCTCTTGAGTCATAGTACGTAGTTGTAGCCCTTTCAGTGGAGACTTGAAGTACTTATAAATTCAACTTAATGCAAGGGTTGGTAGTCTTGAGAAACTAGCAAGAGTACTCCTATCAGATAAAAAAAAATATCCCACTGAAAAACTGGTGCCAACTATTTTCCAATGATAGTAGCTAGCAGCACTAGCTCCAAAAGTTGCTAAATCTAGCGAGAAAGCCATCAAGTTGGCTGCAGACTGTATACAATATAAACGTAGTCTTTGTGATGTCACCCATAGGTGTCTGAAGAGCTTGTATGAACCTCCATGAGGGTGGCTCCGGCAAGCCCCCAGGATGAGCGCCAGGCTTTGAAGCGAATTTTGCATAGTGGCCAATCAGTGGAATTACAATTTACGGGTCCGTCAAGTGATGCCATGGGGCCCTAAAATACGTTTTCCCGTAGACTTACATTGGGAAAGGGACAGTTGTTAATCAGCAGGTAAAGATTTTTTTTCCGGTAAATTAACTTCCCAGTACGAACACTTGAAAAGCTTGAAAATCATTGGATCCTAAAACTTGTAAAATGCACAGCCGAATCCAAAATAATTTTCCTTCCTCCGTTCATGTGAATTAGCCAGATAACGATGCTGGACCGAGGTCTGGGAGGCTGAGTTAATGGAAATGCTAGAGGGCTTGCTCGTTGGGCCCAATGGATGCGGAAGATCGCCAGAAGCGAATACTTTTAATTTTTTATGCGTCACTGAGCAACTTTCATAGGAATGTATGGGCGCCATCTCAAACACTGCATCCAGTTCTCATTATAGATCCATGGGCTCAGGCTTGGCAGCGACAACACAGGCTAATCCAAAATAGCCAAAGATGTGGATTGTTGGTCTAACCCCTAGTACAGTTGTAATGAACGGGGATATTATCTATAGAGACCAAAATCGTTTTTAACACCTGGCTTTAAACACGTTTATTTCTGCCTGAAAGTTGGACATTTTAACATGAGGGTCAAAAGGGATTGACTCGCTTTTGATGCCAGCATCAAGTGGCCATTTGAGGAACTGCAGTTTTTGGTACCCAGGAGTTTGAGGCTTGTCGGCCGACAGCCTGTCCCTGAATTAAATTTTTTTTTTTTTTTTTTTTTTTTTTTGTCAGAGCATTTGATTTATTGATTGCTGTTGGGAGGTAATGAAAATGTCAACAACAAATACAACAAAAAATTATTTTGAAGATTACCAACCATAGCTTTTAAGTCAAATAGTTCATCTGTACATTTGAACACTCACCTGGTGGTACACCAGAAGAAATAGTGGAGGCAGAGAGCTGGCCCTGGCCTTTGGCAGTCATGGCTGCTACCTGGATGGTGTAAGTGGTGAGGGCAGTGAGACCTGTCACCTTGTACTCCTGAGTTAGGTTGGGCAAATAATGGGTGACTCGAGTATTGGTCCTGTTGAACTCCTCCCAGGAGATGCGATAGCCTGGAGGAAGAGGCAAATTCCAAACAGTAGTTCACAGTAACCTCTGAATGGTGCCTCAGAGACAGAAGCAGAGACGACATGTTAACGTTCCATAATTATCTTTAATGGTTACCTGTGAGAACACCGTTTTTCTCTTGTGGCTCCTTCCAGCTGACTTTTAGTGAGGTGTCCAAGATATCAGTAAAGCTCAGGTGTCCCACAGCACCAGGGGCTGTAAAAAATAATAAAACAGGCAGTAAACAGACTGAACAACAGCCTGACATGTAATTATCCGCAAATACTATATAATATCCTGAATGGGAAAACTTACTGTCCTCATGGGTGCGTAATCGCTGAGGCGGGCTGCGCGGGCCATCTCCAGGGGTAGTGAAGCACAATACAGAGGAGTAGTACTCTGTGAACTTTTTCAGGCCAGAGATGTAACCAAAATGAACACTGTCCTGGAAGTTGGGACGCACTGTTATCACAGCGACCTCGTTTGCACGACTGAGTTCCCACGCCAACAGCTGGAAATGATGCGAGTAGGGACTGGGTGTTAATGTGCACTTTTAGGCATTCTGAGATTTTTTTCATTAAAAAAGGAAAGAAGTCTAATCAAAACTGTTCACATCTGGTAAATTCATTAATCATTGAGAAAATTAGGTTTTCCGACGACGTGACGAGATTTTGCCTTCAGAGTCCTTCTCTAGCTCTGGCCACTAGAGTGCACCAGTTGACAGAAAGGGGCTGCTCACCTTGTATCCCTGGTTGATTCCATTGATAAACTGAGGGCTCGGGGCACTCCAGGTAAAACGCACAGTGGTGGAGTTGACAGCCTCGGCTTGTACATTTCCTGGTGGCACAGTGGGCACTGATCCAGAGGAGGGAGAAAAACCAAGGAAACAGAGAAGAAAAGGGAGAGAGAAAAAGAGAGAATAGTGATGAGATAGGGAAATAAAAAATTAAAAACGTAAAAATGTACAAGAAGCACTTTCAGATGAGCCTCGTTTAGAGTGTGAGAATCAGGCTGAAGCGTTTTTCTTTTTTTATTATTTGGGCTCATTTGGGGAGGAAAGAACATGCCAATCAAACCGGGTGTGAGAGCGGTTGCCTCAGGCGGCTTCCAGGTGAACCCTGCAGCAGTTTGTTTGAAATGAGCATGCGATTCTGATGTAACACCGGAAAACAGTTGGGGAGTCACACATTAATGAAGCTGATTGGCCAGCATCGGTCCTCATATCACCATGCTATCCTCAATTCCCTTTGAAACGTATTAAAATGCACATCATGATCTGCTCTTGAGCCTTTATTGGAGTGACGGAAACATCCCATTAATGAGAGCTGAGCTAAACAACATGAGTGCCTTGTTCACTGTCGTTATTCACTGACAGTTACTTGGATGATGAAATGATTATTTATTTTTAGCAGGGAGAGAGACATGGAAATAAAATACAAACCTTCCAGGTTTTCAAAGTTTTGCTAATTAAACACAGCAATCTTGTGTTTCTTTACAAACGCAGTACATTTGTGTATTTGCAGGTGCATCAGACCAGCTCATTAATTTGTTGATTGATCAAGCATCACTTAAAGTATGCAGAAGTTTCCAAGATTTTAACATTAATGCTTGCCAGGTATATTCCATCATTTCTGAAGCATCTGAAGTATGTTTTAATCATCCAGCGAAAAAGAAACTGACGTAAATAGAAGCTTTTTTTTTTACATCCTCAAACAAACACGCATACCTGTCCAACTTTCATAATATAAATGCACTAGAGAAAACAG
Source organism: Ophiodon elongatus (assembly GCA_016806645.1). Lineage (NCBI taxonomy): Eukaryota > Metazoa > Chordata > Actinopteri > Perciformes > Hexagrammidae > Ophiodon > Ophiodon elongatus. Next base: position 728,774 of record JACSYO010002129.1, read on the forward strand.
TAGATACTTTTATACAGCAGAATTAATATAAATTAATTGAAATAGAAATAAAATTAAACAGAGAGAAAAATAAATCAATTTAAATTTGAAATCCAAATATCTGCTGATTCACCCTCTCTAATAAATGCATCTGGGCAGGGAGTGGAACAGAATATAGGAAATGGAAATACTCCCAATTTTCTTATGAGTGCTCTTGAGAATATTTAGTGAGCCTGGTGTAGAGGATCTCTGTCCATGGAGTGGATTTAACATGACAGGGATTTAGAGATATGTGATTGTGTTAAGCCTTTCAAAGCTTTATATACAAGTTAAAGGAATTTAAAATCAAAAGCAGAAGCCAGCGCCGCATATCTAAACCAAGAGCGATATCCTCTTTCTAGTGTTTGTTAAAGTCTAGCAGCAACTACAATTTTGTAATCTATGCATTGACTTTTTAGAAAAGCCAGTAAAGAGAGCATTTTTCCAATATTCTTGAAATGAAAACATGGATTAACCTTTCAACACACTGATGCATTAGTTATAGCCTACATTGGCTATATTTCTAAACAAAAAAGTCTAAGATTTAGGGCAAAAAGAATTCTTAGATTTGGCTTGGTTCAAGTTTACGGTGGCAAATGTGACTGAATCCTCATTCTCTGAAGATTTTGAATAGACGTGGGAGGCAAGGAACATAAGGTGCGGGAATCACTGGGCGTAACTGAAATATGTAGCTGTATGACACGGGGGAAAGCTCACAATGTGTGTTCTAGTTATACTACTTAGCATTTAGAATGAGTAAAGTCAACCGAGGAAGCTTCCTTTGGCAACATCGAAAGGTATGTCGGCAAGTCTGACGCACATCATCAGCTGGTAATCTATGTGCAGAATCAATTAAAATGTTTTTAAACCATCCCAAAATAGTTGATACTATAAAAATCTACAAGATGAAAGTGATCTGAACCAAAGTAAAAGGTTGGCTTGAATTTTATGAAAATGCTCTGATGAAGCTATCGGTTCATGTCTGCACACTATTTGTTCTACAATACTGCAGCACTTAGTGAAAAATTACCAACATGAAAAAGACACAAAAAAAGCAGTGCTGAGAGGCAAATAGCTCTTACATGGCCACGTCTTTTATATTCCTTTAAAAGCCTCGCTGCTGCAGTCTGTACTAAATGCTGACGCTTATTGAGACAGGAGTAAGGAAAACTGCTGTGGTCTTCCTACCAACGTGTGTGAATCACATTTCCAAGGTTAGCAAAGGAGTTTTTTAAAAGCCTGCTGTGCAGAAAAACATAGCCGTTACTGCTCTTAATTAGATTGTTCAAAACAGATCATTAGAAAACACAATCAGTCACAAGTTCTGGGCCGCAGGCTTAACACTAGCCAGGGGACTAACATGATGAGGCTAGTTTGTAGAACAAAATAAAGCCTCTGGTACTTATGGCAACTTGTAGACTTGGCTGCATGGATGACGTGGGCATATACAGTATGTGACACAAAGCCTGTGTGTTTCCCTCACCCCCTTGCAGTGTCCATTCAGTGACTTTATGGCTGTAGGTGCCCCGGCCCGCTCCATTATAGGCCGCCACCTCGATCTCATAGTTGGTCCAGATGATGAGTTCCTCCAGGAGTAGACTGGTCTGGTCTGGGTTGGTGATGTTTTTCATCTGACAATCCACTGGAAGCCCTGACAGACAGTACCTGGCAGCAGAGGGAGTAATCGATAGACAGGGGGGAGGGAGAGACAGACATACAGACAAGCCATAAATATATTAGAACACAGGTTCTCCGAAGAGATAGTGGTAAGGGAGTAGAAGACATGCAGAACAGTGTTGAAACGGTTACAAAAAGTGAGGTGACAACAGATGAATGGTGGGGAAGGTATTTAATTGGCACCAATTATTCCATTGCAGCGGTGAGCGAGAATGAAGCAAAATGGAGAGGAAGAATAGGAGCTGACATAACAGTTATTATCACATCTGAATGAGATTGGCCCTGACAGGCACCTATCCTTGGAAAGGAATAATGCTGGCTGTCATGGTCTTTATACCTGATGATGTAGCCCTGGAGTGGCCCATTCTGATGGCTCTCCGGGGGTGGCTGCCATTGGATCATGATGGACTGATTGGTGCGGCCACTTGCGATGACTGTCTGAGGGGGGGCGCTGGGAGGCTCTTCGGGGAGAGTTAGTCTGCAGCGGCAAGGAAAGAAAAAGGAAGAGAGGTGAAAGAAGAGCAGGAAGAGTGAAACCATGCATTAATTTTTCACTAGTTTCTCCATATTTCCATCCCATTTCATCATAGACATCAAATCATAATAAAGCCCTCTTTTCATTTTTTTTTTTTCAGAGCACCATAAAGGAAAGTTGGAATAAGTGTGTCTGTGTCTTTGTCCAAAACATATTCTCTATAATACTGTCCGCAGAGGGACATCTTGCTATGTCATGACAAGGATCAAAGAGGCTTGGGTGAAAATGGAGCAGCACAATAGAGAGCCAGTGTTAGAGAAAGATATAAAAGAACAAGAAAGAGAGATCCAGGCAGACTTTTCCCTTAAGCCAATTTAAGATGACATCTTGATTTCTTCCCAGTGCACCGGAGCACTGCTCTGGAGGAGATGAAGCAGAGTGTTTAGGATCAAAGAGGTGTGCCCGAGAGATGCCTCAGAAAAGACCTGCACTATCACTGATGCTCAGTCACCCTCCTGTGGTGCACTCTTGTCTGGGTACCTCCACACAGGAACTCAGCTCTGTGAATGAGTGTGTGGTGCAAAAAGTGTGTGATGGGTAGTGATGGCTTTTCAGGGAGTTCCTTGCTGCAGGTATGAAAGCAGCACATGGGTTGTGCTGATGCAGACAAGGTCAGAAATTGGTGTGTATAGGTGAATGGTGATGAGCCATGAATGCGTGTCTGTGTGGGGTGTGCTTGTATGAGGATGACCGTTTCGTCTTGCTAGTCAAGAGAATTCACTTGAGATTTGAGTCTGTGTGAAGCTCTGCCTCTTTCAAGCCTCTCTATAATTTACTATGCAGAACGGCAAAGACCGTTAATAGGAGGGAGAGAAATGAAGCTGGGTCAGCGCACCCATCAAGTCTTCACAAAGCGCAATTTCAGCTCATTCACAGTTTTTATCTCTAAAAAGGCCCATCCCAAAGCTGGCACTCCCACAGGAGTGAAGACCAAAAAGTCACAGTTACAGGAAATAATCATTTCTATTGAACTGCAAAGACGAGGGAGAAGAACGGGTCGTTCCAGAACTGTGGCGCAACGCTGTTCTCACCAGAGTACACATTAAGTTACACAGAATGTCAGCAGCATCTTTAATATTCAGGAGCTGCAGAGAAGCGAAGCTCAGTACCCACCGATCAGTCTCTTTGCTGAACTGGCCTCTTCCCACGTCGTTGACGGCACACAGGCGGAACTGGTACGAGCGCGCTGGGATGAGGCCACCAACAGTGACCCCAGTAGACTCTGGTTCAATATTGGCCAGAAGCACCGTCCAGGGGGCATCTGAGGCGGAGAAGACGCAAACATAGACAGAGCTGTGAGCAATAGTGAGTGAAAGACACGTAAATGACCTTGGGAGAACATTCTGCACTTTCAAATTTAAATGCAGTGTTATTCCTGGCTATAATGGCACACCATTTTCAGTAATAATATTGCAGCCACTGATAAAAAGCAAGTCATTTATTTTGTGTACACTCCCTCTTAATATCAGATTGAAATTCAATTATCCAAAAAACAGATCCCATCTGCATCCTTTTCCCCTTAATGAGTTGTCAGCTTCTCAGTGAGCCTGAGCTTCGATGAGAAATGGCTGAACAATTTACTCTATGGGTGAGAGCATTCCCACTTCTTTGATTTTATCAACCGAGAGAATGACAAGAGCATTGGGCATCAACAAACTTTGGTTCCCCTGATCATTCGCAAAAAAAGCACACAGGTGAGGCAATTGAGTTATATATATATATATATATATATATATATATATATATATATATATATAATATAATATAATATAATATAATAATAATAATAATAATAATATAATAAAATGGGTAGCAAATGAGTGTGTAAAGTAAAAAATAGCTTTAAAATGACTAACAAGAAACAATAAATGCATCAGGTTTTTTTTAGCAACATGCACTGTTAATGGGTACACTGTTGCCTTAGCGATGGAGAATCACACTGAACCACTCACTGTTTTCTGAGACTTCCAGGATGTAGCGGATAAGGGGGCTGTTGCCGTCAAAGGCCTGAGCCCATGTGAGGTTGATAGCCCTCTTCTCTGTGGTGCTCAGAACTGCTATTGGGTTTTCTGGAGCATGGGGCAGTTGCCTGTTTGTGTGTGTGTGTGTGTGTGCGCGTGTGTGTGCGTGTGAGAGAGAGACAAAGTGATAAAGAGAAATAGAATCAGACAAGGGAGGCAGCAAATAACCGCATTAAACAGCCGAGCCGAGAGCCTTGCATTGTAAATATTAGAGGATTTGATGGATTAGAGAGAAGAGCGGCGATAAAACACAACAGTGGGGAAAACATCCATCCATCATGTCTCGGTCAGACATAAATATGAGAAGAAGAAAAAATACAAACAGCAAGATAAGACAAGGGAGACAAAAGGCAAATATGCAGACCTGACTCTGAGGTGGGCATTGCGGGAGTCATTGCCACCCACTGAGGTCACCCTGCAGGTGTATGTTCCGATGTCACCCGACCACGTTTGGGAGATGTGTAAGGTCCCGTCGGGATCCAGCCGCAGGCGGGGGGACGTGCTCACGTCAATCACAGAGCCGGTCTTCTCCCACACGTGCCTGGAGGTATGTACATACGTATGTAAGAGTAGTTCTTACACACACACACACACACACACACACCAGGGCACACGCACACACACACACACACACAACTGTTTCTGAGTGTTGTGACAGTAAATCTGCTTGCTTTGCGTCAGTTCATACAGCGAAACACAGAAGGCGCTGACACCGATGAAAAGCCCTGTGAGGCTGATGGGAAAGGGATTTGAATCTTAAAACCATCTCTCTCTGTCACACATACAGTACAGAACCTCTCCTCCATTTCTCTCCTTATCATATACCCAACTGCACATATGCCCCCCCCCCCGCCTCCCCCTCTTACCCTCACATACACATACACATACACTCCAGGAGCTCCTGTGATTAATTGCGACTGTTCTGGCTTTCCAGCTAATCTCCTCTGTGTTGCGTTTAATTAAAGGCGCTGTCTGAAGTTATTACTCTGTTTACATATTCATCTGTTTACCCCGCGATCTGATCAATGCCGTGGGCCCACAGGTGACAGGCACTCTAATCACTGGGCTCCACAGACATCACTTCACTCCCTCTGAGACAGATGCATGTGCACACACTCTATCATGATCAAGACTGTCTGAAGAATGAAGAGAAGCGATGGACTAATTCCACAATCACACTCTAAGAGTTTAAAAATCTTCCCATAGGAGGTCTTATGGGTAGATAAACACCACAAGAGCTCTTGCAGATTTCATAAACTAATTAAGTACAACATTAATATACAAGCTTGTTTTCCGAACTCGGGTGGCATCAATAAACAGCTGCAAAAAAAGCATGGGATGCCTGACATCTATAACAATTGTATGCGATTTAAAAAATGACAAGAAATTAAACAAAATTCCAAGAGATATCGCTAATGAACGTCGTCATTACCTCACAGTGACACTTGGGTCATGGGTCACGCCACAGGTCATAACGGCTTTGGTCCCTTTGATGACACTCTGGTCTTGTGGCGGCTTAGTGATGCGGGTACGCGCTGCGAACACACACAGAGCTTGTTAATCAGAGACTGTGTTTGAACAGCGGATTGAACAGAGCTTACTGGACGTCTTTCACTCAATGTCTGTCGGAAACTGGGTGAATCACACCGTATTTCCAACGGGTGGAGGCTTTCAAGGACTGATATGTGGATTTATGTGCAGAAATTGAGTACACGCATGAGTCATTAGAGTACGTATTCAGAATATCCTGACAATGACCTCCAGCAACCAGGTGCTTACTGCATCTACAAGTAAATAAGTCATGGATTAAAAGAAGACGGATGCTACTTTTTATTCTGTTATATTTTGCAGAGGTTTAGCTTAGACTCATAGTTTGCAGTATTTTCCGCAAGTACACGGTAGAAAATAAGGACACAGGGGTATACGAGCGATGTGCAGAGACTATTCAGTTTCTGTTTTGCTTACCCCAGACCACGAGGTCGGCTGAAGCTTCATCGATGCCTCTGGAGTTACTGGCCATGCAGGTGTAGGTACCAGCATCAGACAGGTGAGAGGGACTGATTAGCAGGCTGCCCGACTCCAGCAGGGTGAACCTGGGCAGCTGGACCGAGCCGCTGGCCAAGACACGTTCACCTGCAGGCAAGGGCGGAAGTGATTGATGGTATGAGGAGGAGGACGGACAAAAAGGGGCAACGGGGAGAAAGAGAGATTAGGGTATTGGAGAAATGTCAGGGAAAACAAACATGAGGGGAAGCAGTGCAGCGAAAGTAAACGAGTAAAACTTGTTTGGAGAAAATGCATATTTCCATAGCTCTCGTCAACTTCGACAACTCCAAATGCGGCGTAATGAACACCCCACCTCGGAACCTCGTGCTGTTACCCACCTTTCTGCCAGGTGATGGCTGGCCGTGGGGCTCCTGAGGTCTCGCAATGCAGAATGACTGACATGCTGTCAATCACGGCGCTGTCAGAGGGGCCAGCGGTGATGTTGGGAGCAATACCTGACAGGGGAGGGGTCAGCCACACACACAAAAGCACACAGACATACACAATCTGGTGAGACCGAGGTGATAATGAGAGACATAAACAGCTCTCTCCCTAATAACGCGCACGCCAGCTGAGAGCTTAATAGACTTGACAAAAAGAGCGGCTGTCAGGTCTCATTCTCAGGGACAGCTCTGAGAATTTGACAAGCCGCTTCCATCGCTCCGCTTCTCCTGCACGTTCTCTGATTCAAAAATAGCCAATAGTTGCCCGAGCATCCAAGAAGACAATTCTGTCAATGTGAATAGATATATAGATAGATGGGTGTAGGAGGCAAGACAGAGAGAGGGAGAAAAGAGGATTAGAGGCGAGAACAGAGGAGGGGATTTAAGAATAAAAAAGGGAGGGAACAGAGAGGGAAAGATGAGCAGAATTAAGCAGCAGTGGTGCAGATAGCTTTGAAATATTGTCAAGGGGACATACTAGTAACAGCTAGGTAGGTGTTTGTCTGGATCTCTCCTGCGAGATTGCGGGCAAAGCACTGAAACATCCCTGTGTCATCTGGCAGGAGACCGTTGATCTGTAGACTGCCTCCTACCAACACCCTGTACCTGGGGATCTTTACCGGGCTGATGGGCACTGCATCTTTATACCACACTATGTCTGTCTGCGGCGTGCCTGCAGAGGAAGGAGAGGATTATTTTTTTTCCCTGGTCACAGTGACCCTTTTCTTATTTTTATTTTTTTCATACTTTCTTATTCTTTCCCACATGCAATAGCACACAGTAAAACAAACACCACGGACTGACCTCGTGCCTGACAGGGGATATCCACCACCTTCTCCATCTCTGCACTGATGTGAGTTGGCGGCTCTTTTACAAACAGAGGATATTCTGTTTCAAAGTAGAAAAAGAAGAAAACATTGCAGCATTAAAGCCTTGAAGAACAACTCACAAATCATCTGTGCTTTTTTATATTGACCCTTCTCTGGTGAGCTAGCATTTCCAACTCTCTAGATAACAGCATCAACTCAATTACTGAAGTATAAAATGGCAACAAAATGTTCTTTCAACATGGCGCATGCTGATGCAATATTTAGATAATTTAGGCTCAGCTGATCTGTGCAAGTTTAAAACGTAAGCTGTTGGTTATTTACCTAGAACATGCAGGAAGGCCCCAGCAGTGACTGAGGCGACGCTGCTACTGCGGAGTGACGCCTCACACTCATAGTAGCCGCTATCACTGACTGCAGGCAAACTGATGACCAATCTACGGCCGAAATCTCGGATCCCTGTATTGACCACTACCCCGTCTTTCCTCCAAGTAATACTCATTTTGACGAGGGGTCTGGAAGAGAAAAAGATAAAAAGGAGCAAAAAAAAAAAAAAAAAGAGCATAAAATAGGGAGTGCAGTTTTGGTTTTTAATGCAGATTTATATTCTGTTTCAAGGTTACAGAGCATTGATGGAGCAATGGGATGCATCTGTCATTCTGATTAAGTCTTTGAATTGGAGATAATAGTCAGAATTCTGGACTGAGATTGCGCGAGATAGGGGGAACAGAGTGAAGCCTTGAATCAAAGAGAAGAATGGAGAGGTACAAAATGAGGCGTACAAAATACTTTTCCATCATGTTCAAACAAAAGGTTTCAAGTTTCATTTGAATCACAAAATATCCGATGTGAAGGTGAGAGAAGGTGCTTTGATAATGTGTGCCGGTCTATCTGTATTTTCCTCCGTATCCATGTGTGTCTGTGTTAAAATGTACCTTGCATTAGCAACACACTCCATGATAGCTTCGTTTCTCCCCATGGTTACACTGGTGTTCTTGGGAGGGATGATGATAGAGGGGGCGATGGGGTCTGCGGGTCCTCCCACATCTATCACACACACACACACACACAGAAACACATAGAAGTAGATGGAAAAAAAGTGAGAAAAAAAAACTAGAAACCATATGCAGACCTCAGATTAAACCTGTGCATCCATCTGTCTGATATAGTCGACTGAGCGCGGCTAGATCCTTTCATAGAGACCGACTGTTTGTCACGATCACCAGCAGGTAGCCAGCATGCTGTCGCCAACTATTAACACCCCTGTCTTTACTTTAGATCCTTTTTCTAGTGCACACAGCATTTCCTGAGCACGGTGTTAGCCCAGGTGTTAGAAGCCATTATGTAGCATAATTGAGACAAACACAAAAGGCGATTAAATGCAGCACCATCACTCACGAGTTTCACGGAGCCTCCAGCCAACCATCGATTCACTGCCCTCAATCAGTGATCTCTCTCTGAATCTGATCTCATTTTCCCCTACCTCCCTAGAGTACGGCTATGGGCCTTTGCGCTTGTATGTGTTTGAGTGATTGCGCGTTTACAGCATATTTATGGTGTGTGTACTGTGTGCACGTGTGTTTGTGTTCTCCCATGTGTGTCCGTGAGGCAAGTGTTTTTCAGGGCTAGGCCAGGTTAATAGGGCCCCTAATCAACTTTTTATTATCATTATTGTTATTTCGTGCCACCTCATTATAAATCACACCCGTTCAAGACCCATTTATGTGGAATCTCAGCAGCGTAATAACAAAGCTTCCTCTACAAACACAGCCTGACGGGTTATTCTCTCCATTTGATTGCTTCGTTCAACTCTCCAGCTGTACAGTTTTAAATAAATTCCAGTTGCATTAACATTTTAAAAACCCAGTTTAGTAAAAATTTACCATGTGAATTTAAATTGTTTTGTGGGACTCCCCATCGCACAAAGTCTTGTTCACGCCACATACTGTAAAGCTGAGCTTTTTACAATAAGATGCGAACAGTGCTTAAAAGTAGTGATTTTAGCTGATCCCGATACTGTCAACTATGATCGTACAGCTTCAAGCACAAGCAGCTGGAAGGAAAAGAAGAATAAACTCAAATTAGCTGCTGGTGACATTTTGCTTTCACATTCAAAGAATGCACATGCAACATTTCAAAATGAAGAAAAATTAAATGACCTCAAAGCATACCTAAGCACACATTGAAAAGATAATCCTTAGGCAGCATGAAGTGTATAAAACAGGGGAGTGATGTTTGCTGGACAAAAAACTAATTGGGTTTTGAAGCTAGCAGTCTAGAGACTGGCAAAGAAAAGCAAAATTTGTTATATTCAAAATAAAGCATTTGGAGACAAATGATTGTCCTATTTATTAAGTAGTAAATATATACATTTATGCAGCTGACAGAAAGATTTTTTTATTAATTTCATTGTGATGGTACAAGCATCATCTTGAGGACATTATTGAAATTATCATTAATTTGCATAGTGAAGGCCCATCAATCCATGCCTGTTGTCAAATCATCAGAAGAGTAAAAAAAAAGTAAAGTATTACTTGAGTCAGACGTTATTGGCTAAAATGAAAGATTACAGGCTGATTTATGCAATTTTTGTTTCCTAAGACTTTTGTGAGATTATATGGAACGTTTGATTGGTGTGGGTCTTATGGTCTCTGAGCTCCTGGTACATGGTATTGTAGTGGAGAAGAAATAGACATAGAGAGAGGAGGAGGAGGAAGAGGAGAAGGAGGAGGAGGAGGAGGAGGAGAAGTGATTTATGGAGAGGGAAGAAGAATAACTGTATCAGCACTAATATTTAACTTCTACCAAGAAGAGCAAGAACAAGAAATGATGAAGTCAGAAATTAGTAGTGGTATAAACAGCACATACTGTCAACAATAATAATAATAATAATAATAATAATAATAATAATATTATATAATATACGAACCATGCATGATTCATTGATTGTAATTGTCGTGTTGAAGCTGAAATGGTCCCCTTCAAATGTAGTGCTTTACACTTTAATATCCATCAAAGGGTTTTCAAATGTGCTACAGATTTGAGTAAATGTAAAATAAACACGTTTGTTAATTTAAGTTCAATTCCTTAATAGTTGGCTGAGAATGTTGTCTATGTTTGCCAATGACACAATGAAAACTGTGAATCCATTAGTCAAATAACTTATTATATTGTCCAGAAGACATGATTGGTTCCTTGGCAGAGACTAATTAATGTATTGCAGTTCATAAACTCTCAGTGTTGAGAATACCTCAAGTGTGTAATCTTCTAATTAAATGGGAAAAGTAAACAACATGGTGACCTGCATAGCAAATTCTTGCTACTAATGTCACCATATTGTTTACATTTGTCTGTGTCCAAAGACAATTGTAGACCCAAGTCAGCTGTAGTGAATTTCACACTCTGAAGAAGAAAACAAAAAGCAAAACATCTGCCCACTTATTAGCCAATGCCAGTTTGCTTTTGACAATTAGACTCAGCTCGGTCTCATTTGTATGCTCCCTAAGAAACAACACGCTCCCTCCACTGCATATCTTTGTCTTTTCTCCACAGAATTCCTAAATATTATGAACAAATGCAGCTGAAAAAAAACCTTATTGACTTTCAGATGCAAACTACGATTGTGTGCTCCGCAAGGTCAGATTAAGTGATATTCAGTGGTATCTGGTCCCCACAGATTGCGGTGTCAAGCGTATTGAGCACTGAATTGCAAACACTGTATTAACAATAGGATGAGCAGATGCCGGAGCGAGCGAGAAGCTGATATTAAATAATGTGCAGCTCTGCATGGGAGAAGGTTAAAATCTTCATACGATAGTCAAAACCCCGCCTCGATAAATAATGTAAATCACAAGGGACTCTGCGATATCTTTTATCAAAGGCTGTATTATATGTGGTATAAAATATTACCACAAATATCATCTTCAGAGCCAGTTACATTTAGTGGATCCTTAAAGTGGCTGGTGGTGAGAAAGGCTGATTTTATCGAGATGAAAGTAAGTATCAGTAAGTGGGAGAATTTCAGTGACAAGGTGAAAATAGGTGGGAGGATGGGGAAGCATCAGGTTCAGCTAAACACTAATGATATGACAAGTAACCACGCTTGCTTGTGCAATGCCAAACTTTATTTGAAGTTGTGAGCGTTTATAAGTGAAGCCGACCTTCTAATCTGATGTGTGTGCTTGGGCGTGTTTAATCATGCCCCGTTTGCTCAGTGTCATTTTCATAAATCAGCTTTTTGTGAGGAGCGGTTAAACTGAAGGTCCACTTTATGGGCCTGGACATCCAGGCAGTCGGAGAAGTGACGCTGGAGCGCTACCTAACACACACCTCATGACCGTAACTCACTGCCAGAGCCAGGGGTTATCGGAGGACTGCAAAACAAGAGACAACTATTGTAGGTAATGGGTGTGATTACGTCTGTTGGTGAGAGAGAAGAAGAAACAGCAGCAAGGAGTGATATGATGAGAGGGCAAGCCAGTAGAGGGCGCTTCGTCTGTTTCTACCATCTTTGGCTGAGCCACCTGTTGTGGGGCTGCTGTGCTGAATGAATATGTATGTTGAGCTGAAAGATAATGAGGAGTAAGACTTTTTTTTTTTTTTTTTTTTTTTTTTTACTTGCGACAACCTGTTAATGCAATCTGCTGATGACACAAACAATCTGCTCGTGATGTGTGTTTTTCGCTGTGTGGACGAGGAAGCCTGTTGCCTAAATGTGTGTGGATGCACGTGCACATGCGTGTGTACTTACTCTCCACTGTGAGTATGATTGGCTGACTGGTTTTGTTCTCCCCATTCTTGTCATTGACTGCCTGGGCGTAGTAACGTCCTGCATCAGGTGCCACAGTGGACAGGATGACCAGTGTGTTTTCCAGGGTGATGGCACTGAGTAAATATTCATGCAGTCACACACAAACACAAACACACACACACACACACATTAGTTTTGCATTACTTGACACCATGGCACTCACTCATGCTAAACTTCAGCCTAATAAAGACTCAAACGGCTTTAGGTGGAGTAGAATGCAGTTCAAGCACAGACACACTCATATCATTAAACCACAGAGTAGCTGTTTCTTACAGTCAATAAATCCTGAGAATAAACAGACACACACACACTTACTCATAAATTATGTCTGAAAAGAAGCACACAAAACCAATTTTATGAGCACTTCCATCTACAAGGTACTGCAGTGTCTTAAATGAATAGTTCACAATGTCTCTTGTTACTTTTTATACGTACTGTTCTTGGGTATTTATACAAAGTAACTGTTACTCGCTGTATTATCCCAGGGGGTTAATATAAGAGAGGCTGGTCTGGTTATATACTTACTATAATCCAGACAAATAATTTGGTCCTACAACAGCTTTGAGCAACTGATGAATTTAGAAGTTTACATAGTTTTTTTAAGACGTAAGCCACAGTCAAAGCCAATCTTTGTGCAACCTGCCCTAGTGTATAGAGATGAAGGACAGCAACAGACAGACACCAGCAATATATACACATTTCTTTAAATGCCGTAAATTTAATATGATGAGTTGGATTACCATCATGTTGGCTTGGTTGATCTGTGAAGTGTCTTTTGGGATTAAGACGGATTTTTGATTTGTCCCACATTAATTGCTTTTCCAGCAATTATGACAAGCAACACAGAACACGAGAAAATGGATGGATAATTGTAAAAACCACACACTAGCAGCTGGCTTGAAAAATGGCAAGCTCTTCCTTTAAAATCCTTTTTGTGCCTCGAGAATGGCTGAACGTTGGTTAGGCTGATGGGCTCAAACGTTTGAGTGGGGCCCATTAAATGAGAGCTGACGCTAAGCACGCGGCCAGATTAGGCTCTTGGTATCTGCCAGCATCTGACTGATCGGCGCAGGATAAACAGACACACTCCTGGACAATTAGGAGCCGTGGCTCTCACCGAGTCAACAGACACTTACACAAACACCAATATACACACACGCCTGTGAATATCAATGTGGCCTGACACAAAGCGAGCAAACAGGCGGTAAATGCAGAGTGTCCTGTCAGTGGCTCTCATTGTCACGGTGCAAAGCTTCACCGCTTCACTTCTGATAAGAGTCAGCCGCATAGTAACCGGCTCTGGAATTGGTCTGGAACATTCATGGAAGGGGCTGAGATTCTTCTTACAATTTCCCTCTGTGCTTGTACTGTGTTTTCTGGAGCCCTGCAGGCGGCGGGTAAACGCACCAATCCGTTCTTTAAGGGACAGCATGGAACTCTGGATAAAAGTCTTCATGTCAGCTACGACATGGTAGAGCTCGCTGCTGAATAAAACATGAGGAGGTGGTTTCTGAGGCGTTGTGGACTGCCTACCTCTGTTTGTCTGGACGGCGAAATTAATCTCAGGTGATTACCTTCACAGTGTCTCTTCAGGAAAATTGCATACCTGAACAATCATGAATTCAGTCAAGAAAAAAAGGCTACCACACACACACACACACACACACACACACACACACACACACACACTCGGAGCTTAGCCCACACAGATGTACAGTCAACCGCAGAACTCCCACTGTGCACACGCAGCCTCACACGGATTCTTAACACAAGCACATATGCACACACACACACCCTCCCACACCCGAATCCACCAAGGGGTGAGAGCTGTCAGTCAAACATATCATCAATTGAGGCCTTTTGTCCAATTTTGTCTAATTGGTTCCCCTGCTGCCTGCACTATCTCCACCCTTCAATCATTCCGCCTGCAAAGTCAATAGGGGCGATATAATAACCCGCTTTATCATTGAGAGGTGAGTCAATGATGAACACGGCCTGCGCCAACATTTGTTCATCAACTACTCAGCTCAACTTCACTCATGGTGTGTGTGTGTGGGGGGATTGGAGAAAATCTGTGAGCAGTATTGAACTTCTTGGAGTTCTCTGAAGTGAAAGATATTCCGCCTCAGCAGCTCAGTGTTCACCACCAACTCCTATATGGGTGCTAAGACACATGCAGGAACACACAAAACTCACATGCACCCACTCTCTGCCACTCAAACCAAGTTGGACTTACATGCGGCTGCTGGAGGGAATCTTACGTCCGTCTCTGAACCAGGTGATCTGTGGCCTGGGGAAGCTGTGTATCCGCGGTGCCTGCATGAGAGCACCCTCACCCTGGGATACAGTTTGAGACCTTTCAACCTCCACAAAACCACCCATATCTTGCGGCACAAAGAGAAGCGTGTAAGAAGGGGAGACAAAGAAAGTGAGCAAAAGAGGTATATTAATACTAGAAGAGAAAATGGTTTAAATGCATGCCAGCAAGATGAAAAAGAACAGCTGTCATTATTACCACATTATGTACCTTTTTCAAAAGCTAAGCTCCTTTACTCAGAGTGACTTATTGACACACTGTGCCTGACGGACCTTTAACAAAAACAGTGTCCTCCCCTTACTCTGTCAGATGTGTGGTAAGAAACCTGCACTTACAGGCAACTTGCACTTCAGTACTGCACTGCATTATAGCACCCACTCGATTTCTCACAATGCAGCGGTAGTGGCCAGCGTGCGATCGGTCCAACGAGGGGATCAGATACCTAATGGGCACACACAACACAAAGTGCCATTAGTCATCATCAGCATGACAGACAGATATTTATTATATTGGAGCTTTTATCTCCCCACATGGAAGATGCTAAATTTATCAAGATGTTTAATTGGGCACCTGAAACACAGCTTAAATGGCATTCCACTTAGCCATGAGACATAGATGCTCCAAATTAGGAATAGCCTTTAAGTGTGATTCAGAGGTGATGTGCAGATGGAAATCTAAAGAAAGAAGAATGTTATCTTAAGTCCACCTGTGGAGCGAAAAGCTAAAAGAGTTTCTGACTGACAGGACTCACAAAACCCCATTGTTATCCTGTATCTCCAGCCAGTTAAATCAAATCATATGAGCACCTCTCACCTCTTGGTCCTTGGCACCCATAACTCTGTCCCTCCCCTGATGTGCATTCATGTTAAATGGTGTGTGTGTGTGTGTGTGAAATGCTCGGTGGATAACCCCAGAAGCTGAGTCCCCTTTAATTGGTTTGCGACAGCCACTTAGGAGTGTGGAGTCCGCCCTTACCATGTTCCCCCTGCACTGCAATTCATGGTAAGAGTGGGTGTGGGTGGGGGGGTTCTGATTAAATGGATTCCAGTTCTCCTCTTTGATCAGGGCTGGTGAAGAATAACAAGCAGAGGGCTGGCCTGCAAAGCAGACCCAGAGACTAAGCCACGTGAGAGCACAGCCAAATACTGAGGAAAGACGGGGAACGAAGAAGAAGACGAGGGGGAGAAGAGAGGAGAGAGGATGTGAGAGAGGGAGAGACATACAGGGAAGGGAATGTGTGTGCGGGGAAGGTGTGTGTGGGGGGGGGTGGGGGGGGGGAAACGTAGCCAGTGATAGCAATCAGACAATGCCACCTGAGAGAGTCTGTCCATGTCTAGGGGACTGAGCAGTCTGTGAGTAGAGTGAAGAAAACAGGGCTAGAATTAAATAGAAACTGACTTTCACTGTGGACTCCAACTGTGAGTTGTGAACACACACATGCAGGCACACCGGCACACAAGCTTACTGCACATGGACAAATGGACATGATGCATTACCACATACACACACAAAGGCCTTGTTAGCACAGGCTGAAGCTTTCTCGTGCCAAACTCTGTGTCGTTAGTAGAATTCCTCAGCATTGTGATGCGAGGCTGAAGTATAAGTGTAATAAAAAAAGTGCAGAAGAAACTCCACGGTCAGTGAAACAGCATCATACTGCTGACAGAGCAAAAGTAGCCCACCCAAACTGCACAATCTGATGAAAAATATGCATTGTTAGATTTTGTTACGGCAATGATCGTTTCAACAAACAGCGACAGAGAAAAGCAGAGTTATCTGCTCACACCATCTCTGCATAGTGAATACAGTGCGAGATACAAATCGGAAAATCTGACAATCCCCTGAACACAAAATGTTATGTCTCAGGGGAGACATGCAGCCAAATCAGTCCTGAATAAATCCATAGAAATGAGTCTTGAATATGAATAAAAATGAGCAATTGAGCTATTATTTAGAATTAAATGCTGCTAAAATGTCCTCATGTAGTAAGCTAATTATAAATGATGAATAAAAAAAAAAAAAAAGATAATAGAATCAGCTCAGGCAGGCAAGGCTGCATTCCTTACCTGTATTCCAAGGAGAAACGTGTGAGCTCGCTACCATTGTAGATCCATTTGAATTCTAGAGGCCAGCTGCCCTCTGCCATGCAGGTTAAGACCAGGCGGTTCCCCTCCAGGTGAACCTGGGTTTGAGGAGGCTCCATCTTAAAATAAGGTGCAACATCATCTACTGGAAAAAAGGAAGAGAAGAAAAGAACGTAAGGTGAAAAGTGAGAGTGATGTAAAAAAAAAAAAGACGGCGAAAGAAAGAAAGGGAAGCCGTCAGAGGGGGTAGTTGGTAAAAAAAGGTAGTGGTTCGGTGATTCAGTAACCTCTGTGAGCGGACACACAACACAATTTCAGCAATTCACAGGAAATGAGGACTCGGAACAAGCCATTTACATTTTTCTTCTACACTGATTGGGAACTTGAAGGTCAACAGAAAAGCCTGCCAAAAAGCACATGAAATAAGTTGTTACTGCAAAAGCAGCTTACTCTTTTATTTCAAACTGAAATGCGCTGGCAAAGAGGTAGAGGAGCAATTTGTGCAGCAGAGGAAGTGTAAATGAACTCTTCCATACCTCTAGATCAGTGAAAGAGGATGGGGAGAGAGACAGGGAGGGAGGGGGAGATGGAGAGCGGAGGGAAAGGGGAATAGACAGAAAGCAGATGGAGAAAAATACAGCAGAGATTGTACACAAAAAAAAAAAAAAGAACGCCAGCAAGTAAGAGGGAGAGAGAGAGTGCGAAACTAGAAAGCCATGGGGGGTGGGAGTGGTATGGGCTGCTTTAGAAAACACAAAGTTTCCCAGCCTTAAACCCCCTTCTCTGACAGGATGAGTTATGCTCTGTGCCTCCCTTCATTTATCTTTATAGTTCCCTAATGCAGCCAGATTATACAGGCCCCAGCCGCAACACTGCACACAGCCAGTGCAGCCACAGAAAGCCTTTAAGGTGATACGCCATGTCCAGGGCTGAGCTTGGAGACAAAGTGCTTTTATTTGAGCTGATGAAAAAGGCATGATCAGACCTATTGATCTGTCTGCCTCGCCAGCCACGGGCGACACTGAGCCGATTGTGCCAGTGTTTGTGGCGGGCTAATTAAAGTCTGTATTAATAGTTGCAGTAAGCCGCCAAAGGCCTGGAGCACGCCTGGTTCTAGGTCTACCACACTAGCTGACTCACTCCAACGGCAGATCACTGGAGCCTCTTGCTCTCTCCACGAGCAGGTTAACACCCAATATTTATGGTGGTGTGTGCAGAGGACGGTGTGGTGGAACTGGGTGAATGTCAGGGCAGCTTCTCCAAGCAGGGAAGGGGATACAGAAAATGGAACCTGATTGAAACAGTAAATAAAAAAGTGTGAGTGTGCATCTCTGTGTTTCACGCAGACGGCCATGCGCGCACTGTCGGCTATACATACACACATACACATAACAGGGCACACACATACACATAACAGGGCACACACATACACACCAGCACACACAATACCTCTCTGAAAGCTGCAGCTTACTCTCTTCCATTACCCTTAAAAGAGACCACTTACAAAAGGAGGCAAACAAACAACAGCCTCCTCGACTCTTTCTGTTTCCAAAACCAGTCTTTACATTCTTCTTCCCCTTTGGTAACAAAACATACACCACTACCTGGCTAATCTTTCTACCACCTGCATGGCCTTCTCCAAAAACAAACACTGTCAAATCCAACAGACCTTTGAAACTGATTCCTGTCTGACCCCAAATGTAAGAGCCATCCCTATTTTCCCCAGGAGTGGTGGCTTTTGATGTAATTACATCCACTAGTACATGCATTCTTTCTGACTTATATTTCACACACACACACACACACACACACACACACACACACACACACACACACACACACACACACACACACACACACACACACACACACACGCCTGAACAAACTCACC
Organism: Ophiodon elongatus; assembly: GCA_016806645.1. Taxonomy (NCBI): domain Eukaryota; kingdom Metazoa; phylum Chordata; class Actinopteri; order Perciformes; family Hexagrammidae; genus Ophiodon; species Ophiodon elongatus. The sequence continues at coordinate 747,443 of JACSYO010002129.1, forward strand.
AAGGCAACACCCAACCATTTCCAGCTGGTTGCATGCACTTAGCAATGTGGATACATCAACAGGCCACTATTAGAGACCTGCACATGCCAAAACCAGACTAACATGTCTCGTCTGAGGCAAGGAATTGTCTTAATATCAATTTACTGATGGAAAATTGCAGTACGGGAAATTAAGTGCACAGTAATCTCCACTGTAGTTACCTGTTTTTAGTGCCATTCATGTGTTCACATTCATTCTTGCCTCAAATTACCCATTCAGTTGAGCCCTGATTATGAATCCCTGAACAATGGCTATCTGTGGCACTATAGATCAATTTCACATTTAGAATAAAGTGTATATTTTTCAGGAACAAAGCAAGATAGGGAGAGAGAAAAATCACTGTTTAAGATCACATGCAGTTCAGAATCGACATCCAGGATAAGACTGCTCACCATGTAAGTGATCTTCTCTTCGAGACACTGTGAGAACTTAAATGGCCGCCGACCGCTAACAGTTCTGCTGAAGGAAGATAGGACCAATTCCTCTGCATCTAATGAGTTTCCAACAGAGAACCTCTTGTCTGACCCACATTCTCCCCTTTCTCTTCATCACTGTGCTTTTGATCTTCACTGTGAACAACTGAGGTCAAAAAGTGCTGATACATGTTTGTGCCTGTGGTGGACACTGCATGTGTTTTAAGTGTGGTTTTTCGGTTTCTTCTGCTTTCTGTGTGTGTCAGCCACTGTAAATAAATACTGTAAATAAACGTATATATGAGTCCGTTTGTACTCATGCGTGCCAAGGTGGGAACATTTGTGTCTATTTTTACTTCTGCAGATGTGAACTTCCATATGTATGCACACACACAAATACAAAGCTTTGTTAATAAGTGCAGTCCGACAGCTCACTGTAGAAGAGTGCGCTGCTGTCACTAACGTGTCAGGTGGACGTGTTTGCCTCCACTGTTGTATCATCATTACTGAGCTGATCCATAATTTGTCTCAGGTGTCATCTCGTTTTAGAGCACCGTGACTTCATGGAACAGAAGCGTGCTGTTCACAACAAAATGTTTACAGACACACATGAACGTAGAAATAAGGGATTATAGAATAAATTTAATGATTGGAGGACATTAGTCCATGTGACTGCGGCTATCTGGTCTCACTGTGTCAAGGTAAAGCTGGAATCTTTTCTGGAAGAGACAAGGTGGGTTGATGGAGAAACGGAAGAGCAATGCCCAGGAAGGACTGTGGCCTCCTCCCTTCCAGTGATGAACGAAGGAACAGTGGTGGCTCTGGCAGGTGCCTGCTTCAGGCCTCCAGATGAAAAGCTAGAGGTCCTTCTGGACCATGAATTCCTGCGGCACTACGAGCACAGATAAAAGCCAACTGAAACATGTCGGCAGATCTAGGGAAGACCAAAATCTGGCATGGGAGGAACAGGAGGGCTTTAATGGGGCTGCTGTGCAAAGCAGCTGCCCCAAAAGTCAAGCTGCACCACCAGCCCATTCACCAAAGATATGAAAACACCTTATTCTAACCTGACAGCTGAGGTTGTATGGTGGCATGTCTCCAGCCAGGTCCCTTGCTGCATACACAGAATTTTAATGGCTGTGAGACAAAGACCACAGGCACCGGGGCAGCTTTATAAACCAAGGCCCATTGTGCTCCCCCTTGCGCCATGCTGGCAAGCAATCACACAGACGGCGTTCACATTCTGCTTTTGTCTTTTAGTCTTTCTCTGGCTTATTTCGTGCCTCACCTCCTTACCCCTGCTCCACTCCAGCAGCAGGGAGCTCTTTCTGCCCTCTGTTTAATCCTCAGGCACCTGTGTTTCAGCCTAGGTAACCACATCCTAGCTGGCGCTCGGCACAACGGTATCACCGAGATGCAGCGATAAAATGGAGCCCCTGCCTGCTAAAACATTTGGAGGTCTACTGCCTTATTATCTGCATACTCTTTCTACATTTCCCACTCACTCCACCTCACCATCTCTTTCTCTTCCTAGACACACACACACACACATACATATGCACATAACGTCCCTGCTCCATCGACCACCTCCAGTCCACCTCATGGCACATCATGTCATCAAGGAAAATTTAGAGCTGTCGTTTAGCCTCTCCAATTGGACTTTAACATGCGAGATGGGTCATGGTTAGCCTCTCTGATGGGGGTTATGCAACAGTCATGACAGTGACCTTGGCCTAGTAATGGGTTGGTGAGAGGGTGTGGGCTAGCGGAGAGGGGTTAAAAGCATCTTAAAAGCTGTTGAAACGCCTCCCTTATGGATACACACATGCACAATACACACACACACACGCTACAGTTTATTTGCTTTACAAGTTGAGATGACAATGTTAGGACCAGGACATGTAGCTCTTTTAAGGAACACACAGATACACAAAATATTCCCGCCTCCTCAACCCACCTACGCAAAAACACGATCCATCCTGAAGGTCAGGTTGAACTGTCACTCTGTCACCATCTGTTGTCACCGTGACAACAGGCACCCCACCGTTTTACACTCCATCACTTAGGTGAGTCAGAAAACGAGCGGACACGAAGGGAGGGATTTGGAAAGAGAGCGAACAAGAAAAAGACACTGAGGAGGAAGAGAGAGTGACGGTGAAACAGATGGTGGGAGAAATGCAGGGCTTAATGATAAAAGAGAGAGATCGAGAAGTGATGTAGAGGCAGGGTGAGGTGAGGGATGAGAGGGGGAGCATGTGAAATGAGGAGAGAGGGGGGTGTCCTCCAACGCTAGGCAGCAAGGTGAAGCGACCCATTACAGCCGGAGCCAAACAAGCAGGCCAGGTCTGAAAGACAGGGATGGGAGATGGAGAGCCTCCATCTAACCCTGCAACTCATTTCAAGAAATGGCCCATGGATCAGCATCTGCATGCCGCACGTGTGTGCCAGTCCATCACGGCTCAATATCTCCCTACCCCCCTTTGTATTCTCTCTTGTATCTACAGCTGTGGCAAGACAGGTTTCATGGCCCAAGCGACGTGCTTTTAAAAACTCATACAGTCATGCTCGCTGCTCAGAGGAAAGAGATGCAGTTAGGAGTATGGATTTTATGTTGAGCGGTGTGAAGTGATTTTCTTTCTGATGATGAGTTTGCTTTGATGTTGCAGAAAAAGTCCTCGGGTCGCCGCAGACGAAATAGCGCCTGCATCGCAAGCTGTGTTTAGCGGATCGCCACGGGTTAATTGATGCGTAATTGATGTGATTAATTGAGGTGTAATGTAGCGCGGTGACGTGTCTGGGATCCCACTCGCTGCGGGGCCAACGTGTGTGTCTAGGTGTGCCTATCAGATGCTCCAGCATCACAATTAGAAGCACTCGCATCCAGCCAACAAATGGAGATTTAATTAGGAGCGAAGACGGAGCGGGAGGCCAGTCAATGGGCAGCAGATTGAATTATCTGGACACATACTCTAGCGGGCAGCGCAGACAAATTCTCACTAAAACACACGTACACACACACACACACACCCTTTCTGTTTGGAATTTTTCCTTGTTTGCCTCGCTGCTCCTCTGAGTGCCTCTCTACCATGCTCTGCCCATCTCAAACTATCTTTTTCTTTTTGATTCCATCCTCTTTTTTCTCTTATCAGTTTCCTCTCTGTGTGCTGTGGCACTTTCTGTCTTGCTATGATCTCTCCCAACACAGTAGTTTTCATACCCTTTCTCGTTGCCCTCTCATCAGTTGTCATCTCTCTTGCACCTTTTCTCCACTTCCCTTCCAAATGAGCTCTCCGTCGAGACGTCTCACCATCTTTTTCTCCCCTCACTGCATCGCTCCTTACTCTCCATCTTCCTCCATCCCCTCTTCCTGCTCTTTCCTCTTTAGCACCTTCTGAGTCACTTTATTGTATGGCGTACCGAGGGACGTGTCTGTGATATCCAGGAGCCTAATTAGCAAGTCCAGCTCCTGGCAGAGAACACGGCACGCAGAGGAGCACAGGCACAAGGCCCAGCGTCAATTAATGAGACCTCACACACCCACAGCCACCATTACACGCCCTCTGCAGCATCAAGTCTCTAGTCAGCTCAGCCTTGTCCAACGAACAGTGGGGAAACCACAAATGAACAACTGCAGCGAGATGTAGGAAAGTTATGTCTTTGATCAGCAAGGGATAGTCTAAGCTTTGCAAAAGACAAAGCACGGATTCTTGTCTGCCTTTGTGGCACTCAAATCAGATTTATGTGTTGTAGCAGCGAGCTGTGAACATATTCTTGGAGCCAACAGATCAATGTATCAACTTAGGAATGTAACCCAGCCACTGTGGCAATTTCCTTATTTCTAAGGACAAGATATATGAAATTGTTTTTTCCTAAGCAAGTAAGGTTTGGAGAGCTCTTCTGAGTCGAACAAAATGGGGAATGATCCACACTTGCCGCCCGTTCTCGTGCGTATGTGACTGACATCACAGTATTATTTCCCAGGTGAGACAGGCGGCTTCTACGGTTTGGAAGAAGAAGTAAGGTTTTCGTGCGCCACATCACATACACGTCTTTCTCCGACTCTCCTCGTTTCACCAGGGAGAAGGGAGATAGTAGCGGGTGGGGGAGGAAATAGGTACAAATTTTCCCTTGATCTTTGTGAGAGCTAATTGACAATGTTTGAAAAAAACCAAAACAAAAAAACAACAAGAGAAAGGAACACAAGACAGATAAACGGCAGTAAGTGGAAGAAATAGCAACAAAAAAACCTACAAAAAAAACAACGAGAGCTGCATCGGGAATAGGAGGCGAGCGGCGTTTCTCAAGGCATGAGAAGGTTGGAAATAGGCCTAAGTGAATTTAGAAAGTAGGGCAAAGACTAATGGAGGAAAATAAACAAACGCGCTGAAATGTGAATTCCACAGGGCCCTGGGTCATTAGAGTTAATACTGCACGCTATGCCATCTGCCGTGATTGTTTACACTAGCCTGGATAATTAGATCCTAATTAGTAGATGGTATGGTGGGGGAAACATTATTTCACACGCATTGAGGTGGAGATGATCAGATGCACCTGCAATGCCATGCTTCCTGTCCAGCGTGAGACCTCTGTGGGTAGCTCCATAAAGATATCAGACAGATCTTGATCTAATTGCTCGATGCACCAGACAGAATTTGGATCTTTCCTTCCCACCATTAACATATAGATAGAGTTGAACTTTTTTGGAGGAGAGTCATCTTTGCTCTTGACATTATGACAACCTGCCTGCTCCTTGTTCTCCTTGTTCTCCTTGTTCTCCCTCACACTGTATGTGTGTGTGTGTGTGTGTGTGTGCAGGTGCATGAGAACGTATGTGTATACGCTCATCCTTGTGTGCTTGTGACTGTGCGTCTTTAAGATACAGACACTGGAATATTATCAGGCAAAATGCATGGACTCAAACTGCCATGTCCCATCAGTGCTTTTCTCCCCAGTCGATCCCTTTGAATCTCTGAATTGCGGAGATACCACTGGCATGCTAATAGTGTTTTGCTAGGTGCGAGGTATCAGGGCGCTTGCCATTGTAATATATGCGTGTGGAATGGCTGGTGATTGGGATTGTTATCATTGTGGCAGTGAGTGCATAGGCGCCAAGCAGTGAGTGGCAGGGGCTGGCAGTAAATGCTAATGGCAGCGAGCAGCTGACGGAGAAAAGAATTATTATCTCCCTTCATTACATTTACAAAACCTGCCTATCTGTCTCACTTCCTTCCTCCGAGCCCAGGCGTGGACAGCAATCAGTGTTGGCAATGCTTTATTTACATCTTTTGCAGAAGACAGACACCTTCTTTTTGTGTCAATGCATCATCCACTCAGGGTTTGGGATCTCAGGAGTCTCTTCAATTTAAAATGCGTCACACAGATTACACAAGAGCAACATTGGGTCTTTAGTGGGTAAGAGTTGGAGAACGTATGGACGTGATATCCATCTTTTCTAATTGTGGTGGAGGTTTGGGGTGATGTATAGCTGGATTATCACCTTTGTGAGCAAGGCAGCCTGTGGGAGGACTGAGTCCCTGCTCCTAATTGAGACCTCTGGAGTGTGAGAGCTAACAGAATGGGGCTTGTCACATCACCGCCTCTCTCACCACCGCATTACAGTGGCCCTCTGACCACTATTTTCTCCCATCATCCATGCTGGAGCACCAAGTCTTTCTCTGTGATGTGTGAGAGCTACACCATCACCCCCTAAAATCATTTCCTTCAGATGGAACCTCAAAGCTGCCAGCCTCCTCACCGACACCGCAGCAGGCCACATCTCTGACCTCCGAGGCCTCTTTGCCAGTTCCTGTCTCTGAAGTGCACATGCCCCCTCCATGCCGGAGGAAAGACAGAGGCTGAACACAACTCTGTGGCATTGTGATGTAGACAGGCAGCCAGCCCTACGCCAGCAGGCAGACAGCAGATCTGAGCGCCCTGACATTATGCTAATGGAGGCGTTTGGCTGGCTCTTACATGACTTCACACCACATTGCTCATCTCAATTATCAGATACAGTAACGGGTGCTGAGTGAGAAGCATGCAACTTGAACAAAGCATGAAAAATGTCTCAGTCGGAGATACTAATTGTTGCACTCTCTCAACATGCTCCTTTAGGGTGGTTTAGTGCGAGAAACACGCTCTTAATAACCTCCTATGTGAATACTTTTGAAATTATGCATGCATGAGAATGCATAATGACTTGATGCTAATTCTGACAAACCACAATAGAACATTAAATATGTGTATATTTCTCTGGATTATCTAAATAAACAATTTGAGATAAAGTGGCAGATCTGTCCACTAAATCAAATTATAGTTGTTATATACATGCAATCAAACTCTCAGCGTACTTCACCCTTCTCCCCCTGAAATGCCTGTCATCTGTTCATCTAATGATAAATGTAACAAGCCCACATTTCCACTTGTAAAGACTGTGTCATAGCAATCTCAAAATTACAAGCTGTCTTACAAGAAAACCAAACCATACCCCTTGGTAGTTATCACAACACTGGCATAAGCTACAGCTTGGAGCCCTGTGCCAACATTGCTATCTAATATACGAGGTTGATGATGTTTTTCTAATTATATTCGTGAGCTTGCACTCAAGCTAACAGTGCTGCCAGTATTGCTGCAGTGTTGTTGGCAAGGGTTGTTTCCTTCCATTTGGGTTGAGGGTTAAGCTTAAGAAACTTGCTCAGGGGGAAATCTACCCTGCCCCATCCTGGATTCAAACCTTTAACTCACCAGAAACCAATGCGACCACTTTATATGCAAGAGAAACATTTAACAGTGTAAAGAAGTTTAGAATTTGTGAAAGTAACCAAGGTTAGTTCTTTTTTTTTGACATGTCTTATAAATATGCAAGAGCTCTTTATATAAAAAAAAAAAGAAATTCTAACCACAGCGATTTTAATCTTCACACAATGTCACATATATCCTGGAGGTTATCGTTAGAAATTACATAAATTTAAATAGGAACACCATTTTCCATCAGGTTAATGTATTCAGAGAGCATTTCTTTCCCGCCATGTTCTTGAAATGCTCCCATCACAGCTCTTAACACATCAGTGTGGAAAAAAATCATGTTGGTAATTCTCTGAACTTTCTCCGCCTCTAACGACCTACAAAGCGGAGGCATTGACTGTTGTTGGCTGCAATCACACATTGAAATATGTGAACGATCAAGCGGATAGGCATAATGTTACTGGCGCCCAAGCAACGGGATGAGTGATTTGAAGGCTTAATGCGGTCCCTCCACACCACATAGAGTTATAGCCTGTGATTTACATTATAAATGTCTGCTAAATTTCCACTTTTAGAAACGAATATCACTAAATGACAATCTGAAAGGGAGCCAGATGGGGGAGGTAGGAGTGACACTTTTTTCATGTTTGTATTTTCCACCCAGGATGGGACCTAATTCCATATTACTACATCTATAAGCTGTGCATAAATACACATCAAATAGCGTTTTTTCAGGCCTCATAATCCCTGGATAATCTTCATCTACAATGTGAGCAGCACTAAATTGGAGAGAAGATTCACAAATGAACATATTTACATCAGTCCCATTAGTGAGACACTGAAGAGATACTGCTCAGAGATCTGCCACTGCTTTAAAACGCCTGTAGGCACTTAAGAATTTTATTAGAAGCACTTTAGCGCTCACCATGCAATGCTAAGTAATGTGCTTTAATACACGTATAATGCAATGGATTACAAGTCGGGATATTAATAAATCATCTATTTTATTTATTACTTCTCTTTAACCATGGCGAGTAAATTACATGTTTAATCTCTGTCATGGATTCAAGGGCTTTATGTGCTTTCCTGCATATATGTGTGTATGTGTATGTTTGTGCGTAAAATTAAAGCGTCTGCATACCTGACCTTTATATACATTAAATGCAGGAGTTTGTGAGTGTACAGTGTGTTTACTTGTGTCTTCACATGCAAGTGTGCATGTATACATATTCATGGATGTATTCTGTAAGCTCCTCTCCAGTTGATGTGGGTATATTTGAATTCTTCATCAGATTAAAGAGACGTGCATGTACTCCACAGTCCCTTAATGACAGACAGATCAAAGCCCATCATGTTCCTGGCTGAGTTGAGGGGGATCATTAGCGATGGGTCAACGGGGCATCATTAGCCAGCATGCTACCCATGCAGCATGTTTACTCCTCCCTGAGCCACATTGTACGTGTGCGTGCACCTGTGCACGTGTGTGGGTGCACATGCCTGTACGCGATCATCAAATGAATCTGTATTGCTCTCTGATCTCTGCACAGTGTGTGGGAGGAACATAGGTCTCTCCTGTGGCCCATTTCCCCACAGACAAATGCTGCTCCAGCGGTGAGAGCTAGCCTCATCTATTGTACCTCCTGCCTCCATCAACTCACTTTCCATCTATTACGACCCAACAGGCTGATCTTCATGGCTGAAGCTCATTGTAAAACCCTAGCATTGCTGATTCAATAGGCTCTGGAGGGTTCTGACAATGACCAATTCACTCATGACTATTATTCATCACAAAACCTTTCCAGCTCTCCAATAAAATCCACCACCCACCTTTCCTACTCCGTTTGGTATGCTGTAACAATCCATCACTTCCAAATGTTTTACCCCTACCATGAACACACAAACACACAAACACACAAACACACACACACACACACACAAAACACTTTTCTCTTTACAACTTCACTGAACAAACTCTTTCTCACCTTAGAAATTGCTATTTTGGTGCAGGGCTATTCCTTCTCTCAGCAGTTTCACATAAATTCTTTCTCCCTTTACAAACATTCCCTTCTGGCTGACTTCTACCATCAACCCTTCTCAACCGCAAACTGCTCTTTTCCACTGCCAACTCTGTCTCTCGCCCTCCCTCTCTCACCTTCAGATGCCACCCATCCACTGCCTCCATGCCTGACTGCTTTGACAGGCCCGAGACTCAAGCGGGGAGGATTTGATCCCTCCGTGGAGTGGAGCTCTGGCGGCGGGGTCCACTCTCCAACCGCTGGACGCAGAGCCCTAAGCCACCGATTAAAAAGTCATGAAGGCTTTTAGGGGCATGCAGAGCTGCAGTTTCCCACTCCTCTGTGGATTGGCTGCCTGAAAATAGTCTTTGTGTTCCTGAGACAACAGTAGAATATGCAGGAGGTGGGGGGTATTGAAGAGATGCGGGTTAACAGAGCAGCAGTGCGTGGGCCACCTCGTTCTCCCCTGTACTCTTAAGCAGCACTCTCCCGGCCCCTCGCTTCCTCAGATTAGATGAAACACCCACAGTCAGTACATCATTGGCCCCTATATGAGCGTTGTGTCTATGCTTTACGAGCGGGGCACTACAGCTCTTTTAAAGTAGTGGCCTCCCACATTCCTTTCCGTCATGCTGAAATCAGCCTGGGCTAGTGAGGTTCACCTCCAAGGTCAGCCTCTTAACACCTCAGAACAAAATACCTTACTGTCATCATCAGTGTATGGCTTTATAAAAAGGAAACATCTGCCAGCAAAGGAGTATTGATGCCTTTTTTGAAGATAAATAAATGGACTAATGAGAATGGCTGTGAGCTAGAATATCATCAACCTGAATAGCTTGCTTTCAAAAAGGTGCCACACAAATCAAATAGGTGTCCATTTGCTTCGTAATGGCTGAAAGGACAGGTCGTAAACAAGAATACATGCGTGAAACAAGACCTTAATGTGCTGTAAAAAAAAAAAAAGAAAAAAAAAAGACTGGCCTCCCAGCATTGGTTTAGTCTTACCAAAAGCAACCATCCATACGATTGTCACAAATAGCAGCCAGCCACTAATGGAATCAATAAAGCCTTGCAAATATTTACAGGACAAGAGAGCCTCAAGGCAATCAATTCCAATCTATAGGACGATGGAAGGTTCTACTGTGGCTGTGTTTCAGGTTAGAAAAATCAATAACGTCAGCTTTGGAAAAAGAAGGAAAAAAAATAACCCTATTGCTGAGGCACCCCTTAGTCTTTCACTCATACACTCTCCTTCCTTCCATCATTCTGACCCTTGTTTTAGTCCACCCCCGCCCCCACCCCCCTTGCAGTTGTCCAAGTTTGACATCTCCGGCTGCGCCTCCCAGCAGGTATCTGCAACCGCAAGGAGTGCATCCAGCAAGGTAGTGGGAGACAGCTTTTGAAGAAGGCAGAAGCTAGTGGATGTGACAGGCTGTTGAAAGTCAGGAGATAACAGCATCTGCTTCTGGAAGTCTTAACAGGTAGAACGGTAAAGTGGGGAGGTGAGAGGCCAGGCAAATTCTCTGGATAATAGGATATAAAAACAATGTTGCTAAGTTCCTGCAAACAGTCACAGGCAACAAGGACGGCAGACTGAGTGACTGAAAGCAAAGGGTGGAAGCAGTGCAAAGAATAAGAAGTGGAGTATATTAAAAACAGATTGCTTCCATGTCTCTCAGGGGGCAGACTTTTTTTTATGCACAAGGTTGTAATCCCTAGTTTATGTTCTGTAGTAACTAGCTCGATAAAATACATCAACCTAGCACATAAAAAGTGAATAAAACGGAGTATATAAAAGTGTGTCAGGGCGGCAGAAAGCTATTAGAAGTCAAGACCGCCCATGGTGATCTCTGATTTATTGATGCATTGATGCCTGCTAGTGCATTGACAAGTTCAGCAACTTCTGATAAATAGGCGATAATGTCAGGCTTTTCTCTGTTAGACATGCAGTTACCAGGCCTCACACAGCTCCCCGGTCTCCAGCCTAATGAGCAGGTAGTTGGAGGGAGAGGAGGATTGGAGCAGAAAGAGGCGCTCTCTCCGTCTCTGATGCCACTTGCTGTGTTTTTGCTCTCTCATGCATGGGGCTCCTAGAGAGAACGATCAGACGCAGACACAGCTTCTGCCAGCGGCTATCAGCGTCTCTTTAATAACTCCACCTTCCCTCTGTGGGAACATACATGTGAAAAAAACAAAAACAAAAAAAAAAAAACTGGGTGCGTGTAAATAGCCAACCAAACACCCCTAGGTGGGCAGCTTTAGCATAAACAGACCATTCTAAACAGCTTGAAGGCTATAGAAGTGTAAAACAGTGGCTTCACAAGGGCATACAACAAGTGTTCGGTTTTTAGCGGCGCTGCATGTCACCGTTCATAACACAGTGCATTCCACTGCCCCAGGGCTCAAAAACCTAAGTACCTGGTCGACTGCTTCATCACCTAAAGTGCCTGACTCAATGTGTGTGGATAACAGCACAGATAAATCAGGCAGATATGTGTATAAATCAGCTGTTCCATTATGGCTTATGTTTTGCACTCTATGCAACATGCAGATATGAATACTGCATGGTCCACACTCTGAAAAATGACTGTATCCGGATCTGATAGATATTTCACAGCACGGCTCAATTAATTGAATTTTTCAACTGAGTTGTGAGAGAAATCCATAAAACAGATCAAACTGAAAATGCACCAGACAGAAAGTGTGCCTGTGTATGTGGGTTTGCATGTCTGTGTGTGTGTGTGTGTGTGTGTGTGTGTGTGTGTGTGTGTGTAAGAGGGAGAGAAAAGAAGGGAGCGAGAGAGAGAGAGAGACTGACCGCACAAACTTGAGGGCCCACTTGGCAAAGCGCATGTGGTTCTGACTGCCAACTTGTGAAAAATGTCAATTACTCTCTCTACATCTAAAACTTTTATGAAAGCTTCTGGGCTGTATCAAAGCCTTCAACCTCACCAGCTCCCTCGAAAATATTTTCTCACAGAGAAAATCAGCTTTAATTATTGAGAGCGTGGCTTCAAGTTTATTAGTGTTTTTCAGGACTTCCTTCAAATAGCTGTCCAAGGCGCTGTTGTGCATATCAAAATGATCTCCTTGATGCTAACCTGCCTTCCTTATTGCAAATACACTGTCAAAAACCTCAAATCAGTTGCCTTCAGTGTGATGCATTACATAGACAACTGTCTGCAGATACAGAGGAAACATGTAATAGCAGCAAACACGGATATCTTTCTGGAAGGAAATGAGAAACAAACAGAAACAAGAGATAGAGAAGATATAGCCTGGAAAATCCGCAGAAGAAAGAAAACAGGTTGAAAATAAATAAAGATGAGCGAGTGATGAGGCTGGTGATCAAAGCATCGTAGTGTCAGGTGGTCATATTGAATAAGACCTCCTCGCTCCACCATGAACTGACCCAGGCTCAGACTCCACAGCTGAGGGCTGTATATCGTTCCCAGCAGTACATCAGACAGAGCGGGAGACAGGCAGCCTGATCTTTCTACCTCCATGAGCAACACTGTTTTAATCCCTTCTGGATCAAAGGAGGCAGCGAGCTTTGCCTCCCCTTCATTAGGGAGGGATAGAAGACAGCATGGAAACCGTCCCTGTTCTCCAGGACTGAATGGCCATGTTTGATCAATCAATAGCAGTCCAGTAGCTCTGGCCTAAGTGCTCCAGCCGAAATCACTCTCCTCGGAAAAATGGAGGATGATGGGGTGGGACCAAAAACACACCCGCACAAACTTTCATCAAAACAGTCTTTGGTCTGGGAATGAGTCAAATTATACTGTGCTTTGTTATGTTCTGTTCCAGCAGAAAATCTGCTGCCTGACAAGCACTGCCTCAGTACTTAAGTCCCATCGCTCAAAACATGAAAGTCTGAATGCTGGTGAAAGGACAGAATAGGGATCAGCCAGGCTGACGGAGTGGCTAAGTACAACTGGGCTGCTGTCTGACTTTACCATTGTTGTTCACTGGTGGAACGTAATCTTCTTAATCACAAGCTAAACCTGCAGAACAATTGACCCATTTTCATATGCGGCTTCTTATCACCGAATGCGTGCCCATATCTCATTTAGAAGTGTTAGAAATCCCTTTTCAATCTAGGTGATCTGTTCTCACCAACCTGCCTCCACATTCCTCTAATCCTCTCTGATCTAATCCAATGCATATCAGCCAGAGAATACCATGTTTATATATTGAGTACTCAGGTTCTTCTGTGCTGTCCTACGTGTGTTTAACATTGTTGGGATTCCTTACAGAAGTAATACTCATTACTCACAACTCTTTTATGCATTTTGAATGTCAATCCTTTCTTTTATATCAGTCCTTTGCTTTCCCTAGTGCTTGGTTCTTTTTGTACATTTGCAAAATTACTGCTTGTGTGAATGCTTCTTCTGTTAAAGGGTTAACTGCATGCCAGTGGTTTGAGGCAAGCTGGACAGGTTGGTCAATCAAAGGATACAAATCTTTATCTCTTTTTTTTATATATTCACAGTTCTCATCTCCAACTCAAGCAAATAAAAGAGAATTTTGAAAGCAAAAAATTGTGAAAAATGTCTTGTATTCAGGCTGAAAGTAATCATGGGCAGAGTCTCAATCGCAGATGTAAGCTCACATTTAAAATTGGATTAACAGGTCCAACCCCTAATAAGACAAGTCAAGTTGAACTTATTTGTGCAGCGCTTAATCACATTAGTCTCAAAGAGCTACACACCCACATTTGAAAAACAACTAAAGACTGATTGCTTTTTAGTGTAGAATGAAATCAATCATGGCTTTGGCAGGTTTTCACCAGAGGGAGTTTGACATATTTTCTGGAAACATTGCGCAAGAGATGAAAGCATGTTTTATGATTTTTATAACGTGGGTGAAAACAAGCAACTGTGCCCAGATACTGAACACTGACCATTGTTAAGACTTTTGAAGACAGCTATGGTTATGTTGCTGACTGTGGCATCATTACTGTGCATATGAGATATACAAGTGCAAATGAGATGTGCAGGCACATTTTCAACACGAGGTTAGAGTCAAAATCTCTTATCCGTATTTGCTGATGTAAATTGGTTCTGATAGTTGTAGATATTATTATCACAGAGACTGGTGAGGAAATGTTTGCAGAAGGAATTGAATACATATTAATACTGCCGTTGTGCAGTAATTATTGTTAACTTTTAGCTCCTCAGTTAACATGTTTCTATTGACATTTGCATATTTTTCTCTCTTGCGAGGGGAGATAGATTTTGGATTTAACCAACAATGAGTTTTTAGAGAAGTGCAGTGAGTTTTATTGTTTTATTCTATTGATGAATGTGAGCCATTAATTTCTATGTCACAATATTACTTTGTTAGCAGGCATACAAGTTGCTTACGAATATACAGGCCAGGTATATATAATCCAAGCCATGTTTGTGTGTGTGCATGTGTTTATCAGTTTGACAGTCTACCTACACAGCAGAAGAAGGGTGTCACTGAAGGATTACCATCGCAGTGGCAGACTGTCTGGTGCTCAAAAATCAGTCTTTTTTCCTTGACTGGATGCCAGTCAACCTCCCTCTTTTTTTCCAACCTCTCCACTCTCTTTTCCTCAATCTTTCTCTCTCTCTCTCTCTCTCTCTCTCTCTCTCACTCTCTCTCTCTCTGCTCCCTCTCAATGAAATGAGAAGGGATGCGCTCTTGTCAGAATGAGCAACGGTGGCATTATTGTCAGCGTGAGCTGTCTATCGTTGCAGTGTGTCTGGCCGGACCCCTCCTGTCGGGCTGTCACCGTGGTGCGGGGATGAGATGAGAAAACTTCGGTGGATTTGTCAAGGGGGAAATAAAGCATGGCGCCCGACTGATCTGACACCCTTATCTTCATGGTATCAGTCCCATCACAGATAGACAAGTCAGCCAACTGGATCAAATATAAGTAATACACAAAACAATCAATATACAGTACATCAGAGGATACCCATCTACTAGTCCATATGAAATTAATATGACATAAGCAGCAGATGCCAGGCCTAGTGAGTTTCAGAGTGAGAGAAAGCCTGCATCAAGAGCTCTGACCTCAGAAGAAACAGCTTCACTGACGTTAAACAGTAGACTGGACAGTGCCAGAGTTTTTCTCTATTCTTCCTGCTCGCTTTCACACACTCCAACACGCCAAGTTTAGATATCTGAAATCATCCCTGCCAGAGAAAAAGTGATATCTGGAAGCCATATATATATATATAACAAAAAGTGGTGTAAAGCACACAATTAAACCTCCCACCTCTGTGAATTGTTTGTTCAGGTGTCTGCTTACAATTGTGTAGGTCTTCTCTGGAACATTCATGTGTGGCCTCCTCATGAAGCCAGCTAGTGAATACAAGCTTTTTCATTTTTTCCCCTCACTCCCAAGGTGTGAGCTCTACTCAGGGAGTAAGTGTGTTGTATACGGGAGCAAAGCCACCAGCTGCTGACCTTTAATAGCATCACACAGCAGCAGGGAGTGCCCTGGTTTACCTGACTCACATCTTGAAAACAGCTAATCAAAAGGTCTCTAATGGCTTACCACCTGTGAGGAGCTATATGGGTGTTTGTCTGTTTACTGATGTGTGTATTTATGGGTCAATATGTGTGTGTGTGTGTGTGTGTGTGTGTGTGTGTGTGTGTGTGTGTGTGTGTGTACATATGCTCATATAATGTTTTGATTATATCATTACAAGTCAACGAGGAAAAGGAAATTACCTCTTTGACCCACTACAAAGTGGATGTGGGCTGTGCTGCAAAGACCCTCAAAGTCTGCGTGAGTCAAAAGAATTTAATAAATCAAATCCAAGTTTCATGCTCATCCTTTAATTTGTAGTAACCACAGAGCCGTTCCAACCACTGCTGCATTTCAACACCAATACCACACCTAAAAAAGTTGCAAAGGTCAGATGAGGTCATGCATGGTCGGGCCACCACTGACTAAATTCCTGTTAGATTAAAAAATGAATCTCAAAGCGAATGCTATTCATGCTAATCTTTCATTATGGTAAGCCAACTTAATATTTATGGACTTAACTATTGACATTGAACCGCCTGTAAGAATTTAAAAAGGAGTTTGAATACTTGGAAGTCTTATCGTTTTTAACCAAGTTAACTGATATATATATTTACTGATTCTACATTTACTGTTACCTTTCTGAGTTGTTTTTAGTCTTTGGGGTGAATTCTCCTTCAAGGTGTATTTACGCTTGGGGCCAGGGTATTGCCAGAGAAGAGAGAGCAATTACACTGAATAAATCCCCTTTCCCACAAGCTAACCCACTTCTGAGAACTATATTGGCCTTTTCCCCAGCAGAGGAATTCAAGCCACCTCGTGACTCTTTCAGCAAACCTCCTCAAAATCCCTCATAATCAGCGCTGCTCCTTGACAGCCTCTGTTCGCAGGGCTACTATAAAGACATGCCTCATATATGTAAGATACAGTAACACTTTAAAAGCAACCCACTCATCGATCAGATCAATATCGGATATCTCACGCTCCTTCCTCTGTATGATAGGAAACATGGAGAGAGAGAGGGAGAAAGAGAGAGAGAGAGAGAGGGAGAAAGAGAGAGAGAGAGAGAGAGAGAGAGAGAGAGAGAGAGAGGTTGTGAATAGTAGGCAAAAATATCTCACTTGTGACAGAATCCTATAGACTAAGCAAGGGAATAAGTTGGACGAGGGCTGGTGAAAACGCAGGAGGGAAGCGGGGTAAAATGGGTGATGCTGGTGGGAGGGAGTGGCTTGGCTGCTATTATAGCTCCCGGAGAGTAGGAACTCAATCAACGGCCAGGAGAGAGGCCCATTGTGCCGGGGTGTAATGGGAACTGTGAGATTTTATTAAGAGAGAGCAATTGCATGTGCTCCTCATCAGGGTTTTCATTGTTGCACTGGTGGTCACAATGACGTCTGGGGAAGATAGAAACAAGGTATTTACTGTCTCACATGCGGAAGAATAGACAGCTCCCAGAAATAGGGTTCCACTTTGACGTTAGGGGCTCTGTTGCCTATAATTGTCATGGCATCCTCTTGTTCGATCAGTTTCCTTCCCCATTCCTCTCAGTCTATTATTCCTTCAGCCCTTTGGCTTTCTTACTTTCTCTCTCTCTCTTTCTCTATAGCCATTTCATTTATTTGCCAATTCATTGTTCCATAACTTTCCAGACTCCTTCTGTCTGGCATTATGGTGGAACTACGCTAGCAGAAAGTCTAACTTGAAATATAGTTTTGTTGTGTTTCAGTGATTGCATGCATAGCAAGCCTGCACTGTGGCTATTTAGAGGAGACAAGTGTAGAAAAGTGTGGGAGGACAGCACTGTGAGAAGGTGTGTCAGCTTGACTAGTGATGGATCCACCCTTGTGTGTTTGATGCTGTCAGATTTGGATTCTCAAGAACAAAGACCTTAAATACAGCAGTGAACGGTATTCATTTCCCCCTCGGTCAGTACAGATAACTATAGGTAAAGGGCATGTTGTTGATTGCTTTGTGTTTGCGTACAGCTTCATGGGAGGATAAGAATCGATTTTCTGTCTGTATAGGTTAAATTACAATTCCCTCACTGCTGAGATTCAACAGGTTCTTATTAACAATGGCCAGCATCACTGCAGAAAAATACCCATCTGGTGTTCTTTCTTTTGTGCACTTTTAGTAAACTGAGCTTTACATTAATGGTGTTTTTAAATGGCTTTCAGCAACCAAGCGTTTTCAATAGGGGGCATTTTCAATCAGACCGTCCTTCTAAGAACGTAGAACATAGGTTGTCTGTGCAAGCAGCTTATTATGATCTATATTTACGTGTATTGACATCGGTTGACCGTCTCTTCAAATAATAAATATGCTTTACTAACTGAGACTGTTGTGGCCACGGTTTGGTATTGTTAAGGCATAACAACGACTTGCTTAGGGTTAGGGAGAGATCATGGTTTGTGTTCAAATAAGTACTTACCTCCAAGTTTAGAAAAACATTTAGGTTTGGGTTAAAGTTAAAACGTCATTATGATTACAATAAGAACTACTACAGCTAGAAATCAGAAAACGAACAGCGGTCTCCTTTGGCAAATCCCACGTCTATGTTTTCTTTAAACATTACACCTGACTTCCTCTTCTGCTACCATCGGGCTAGTCTCAATTACTACGGCCACAAGAGGACAGTCTCGAAATATGGCCTTAATCTTCCAAAAGAAAACCCCACTATTGTTGTCCTTTAAAATCTTTATTTTAGAACATACTTTTTGGAGGTGGTTTTCTCTTGGTTCAACAAGGAACAAGTGTCAATGTCTGAGAAATAACTGCACTTGTCTGAAATACAGTAATTGTGACTTAATTAAATAATCAAAACAAGTTGAATTGTAGATTGCTGCAATTATCCAATCAAAATGGCAAAAATATTCTCTTACTTTAAGAAAAAGCTGATCCAACACTACTTGTGAAAATGGACTTTGCAGGCAGCCACCTCATTTGACTGAGAGATAATTTTCTAATGAATTATAAGCTGCTATCATCACTCTGTGCTGATCTGGATCTGTCCCAATAAATCCAAACCTGCTCCTCACTGGTCCTAGCCACTGCCTCTCCATCACGGCCAATCTGATAAAGGGATGAGAGAGGATATCATGTGTTCCTCACACAAATCCTGCCTGTAATCCGTACATTGTTGTTGTTCTACTTCCCTCACTGTAATCTCCTTGCAAGTCCATTCTGTCCCCCCAATCCACCAAATATAGCATATCACACATCTCGGTCAGCCACAATTTAGGGGAGACAAAGGAAGAGAAAAGAGACTGTAAAAACTTTGGGAAGTACTTCGTTGTCTGTGTGAGATAGTGCTGGTATGTGGCATAACACAGCAACACAAGCTGGCCATCTAATAATGAGGCAGGGCAGA
The DNA here is from genome assembly GCA_016806645.1 of Ophiodon elongatus. Classification (NCBI taxonomy): domain Eukaryota; kingdom Metazoa; phylum Chordata; class Actinopteri; order Perciformes; family Hexagrammidae; genus Ophiodon; species Ophiodon elongatus. Next base: position 766,532 of record JACSYO010002129.1, read on the forward strand.
AGGGGGTTGGGGGTAGGATTACATGCCACAACAGGGATGGAGACCAGCACAGGCCATATGTGGTCCGGACTCTCATAATCCCATTTGACCACAACACTTAAAGTCGAAGACATCTGAAGAGTAGAGGGCAGATTGAGGGATAGAAAGATGTGTTTGAAATAAACGGATGACATGGTGTTAAGGACAAATGTTACTTCGATCAACAGATAAATCCCCTACCTTAAGTCCATCAACGCAGTGGGCAAGCCTGAACAAAGCCCTGCCAAATGTTGTTTTCTCCATGATTTTCCCTTTTTCTCCACCCCCCAGAGCTGGCTTGATTCTACCAGTGCTACGTTCACCATTGTGTTTATTTCACTGTATAACAGGCTCCATCTGCTCAGTTCTGGGAATGTAAAGTGATTGCTGTCGCACATAATTTCTCAGATGCGGCTGGATATTTGTCGCGAGTACGCCTCCAGATTGAACCACCCGAAGCGTAGGTAAAGTTGCATGCACACACACACGCACAGGTAACAGTTTGTCCCCAAATACACACCCACGCAGAGATACACATTTGAAAAAAAACCCATCTTCAACTGGCCTTTATTTTTATCCAGATGCTGACAGTTCCAATCATGAATGGCATCTAAGCCCATTAGCATCAATACTCGGCTTTGACAAAGGGAACAAAAACTTGCAAATGGATGTAGACACGGTGAGAAGCACAGTGAATTAGACTAACCCTGAAACAGGCTCAATGCAGCACAGCTGACATAAACTATAAACTCGTAGACATGAAACAAAAGCATTGTTTTTGAAGTCTAAAAATACCGTGATGTATGAGCATGGTTCACATCTGACATGAAATGGAATAGCTACACAGACACTTTTGTTTAGACTGGATGCTTGCCCATGATTAACAAGGGAAGAGCCAGGTGTTGTTGAGCCTCAGGGTCAGTTTGGGGCTCTGCTGGCTGGTGGATAGTGGCAAAGCTCCACTGAACACTGTAAATTTGACTGTATGCCACAGGATTCAATTTACAAGCTGTTGGTTTAAGCTGGCGTGGTGTACCACCCCGTTGTTTGCACCAGGACACTCTGTCTGTTTTGGAGGCTTTTTGTCCTGCAGTTAACGAGCACTCTGATGAGAGAGGAAACTGTAATGGCCGATTACGGCTGTGATAATGGTGATAATGACTCTCTTGTGTACTCCTCACAATAAGAGAAAACCTGTCCTCACCGAGAGGAAGGTAAACAAATGAGGAAAAAATAAACTCTCAGTTTGCAATCCTGCAAAGCCTGGTGCTTTTATGTGATGTGCTGACTGAGGGCTCAGTGCTCTTCGCCTGTGGATCTGGATCCCAGTCAGGGGGGATCACGCATGCCCAACATCCCACCAACCCTCTCTCATCCACTTCCTCTTCCCTCTAAAACACACACACACACACACACACACACACACACACACACACACACACACACACACACACACACCTTACAAAGGTGTTCTTAGAGGTACACAAGGGCATTACTCTGTATTCCTGCTGTATTCTATGATTTTAGGGGTTATTCAAATTCACAAACAAAGCTGCAGGCATTTCTTTGTTTTCAGAAAATACCGACAGAATATATTAAATTAATATCCTGACTTGAGTTTCTAATTTTGAAGCATTGGATGAGAAACTATAGCTTTAAAACCAACATATGGTAAGCTGAGAGCACAGGTTGCAGGCTGAGAAGTACTTTAGAGTGGGTTTCAGGAATGATCACAAACAACTTATTAGGGATTTTAGTGAAATCATGTTGGATCTTTTGCACATTGTTTGTTTGTAATAACACACATTTCAGTATATATCTGATGCATTTGGCAGTGCTTTGGAGGGCTGCACTAAGAGCAACATCGACTAAGAAATTCATCTTAATCAATCAGAGAAAGCAAAACAAACAATGCATTCACCTGCTCAACAATCCGAGAGAAAACAGAGAGCACAAAAACTCAGCACACAAAACAAACATAGAAATGCACAGTCAACCAAGCACAGGGAGATCAAAACTCTCAGAGGTAAAGGGTTTGGAGAGGACCAGAGAGATTTGTCTCAATCACGCCGGGTCCCCAGGTGTCTGGGGTGAAGAACCACCGCTTTCGTCGACAGGACTGAGATGACAGCCTCAGTTAGAGGTGAACAGCATTGAGCGTTCACTACAATTAATCTCTGACTAGAGGCCCTTCAGCCACAGCTACAGTGTCAGTCTGGTGATGAGGTCGTGCTGAGTGACCAGGCCCTGTCTTCAGCTGATTAGTCAAGAGAGTTTACAAAGCCGCTGCAACTGTGGGCAGCCGTTTGTCAGGCGCCGTGTAATTAATCCATTTCCATGGGAGCCTGTTGGGAGTCTGCAGGGATAACTGAGGAGGTCCTTGAAAGGCAATCATTAGAAACACAAATACTGAACTGTGTGACACACACACACACACAAGACACAAGAAAAGGCCTATTTTGAGTGACACCAAGGTATCTGATGTGTTCCCCGCCCTTTACCTCTCAGTAAGAGGGTTGATTAGAGAAAGGCCATAGATCAGAGCCCGAAGCAGCCGCCACTGTGGGAGAGACAGGTGCAAAGGGAAGAAAGAGGACAAAAAGAAAAGATTGTTCACTAAGTGGACTCATTTATCCATCCTCTTTAAGGTCAACACTCGTCTTTTTGCCATGACAGGCAATATTTGAGGGTGGTAAATGGTTGACATTTCCAGGAGGATGTCTTGGAGTTGCCTTGCATAGCTCAGCAATGACGTGAAAGGTAAATCACATACAGTATCTGCGGGAGAGGAAGAGGCCTATTCAGTAGAGAGACAGCTGAATAACGCACTGTTATTTGACCCTTAGAATTGAGGTGAAGCCGCGCTATGCTAATAGCTACACTTCCCGTTGATATCATTCCGCATGTCACAAGAGGCGATTTGTGCTCAGTAACGGAGAAAATGTTTCTTCAGTCACACAGGTGTTTGACACCATGGCTGAGCGCACAATGTTATCTCCAGTGCAACCAGAAAAAACAGATGTCCAGCCTCTCCCTCTAGTGCAGCATCCCGCTCCCACCCGGCATGGACAAAGTCACCCAGTCACCCACACATTAAAGAGAGGCAGCTGCCAGAGCATTAGTGTCCAAAAATTCAGTTGAGAGACAGACATAAACAAGCATGACAGTTGGGTTTGGGGACGCTAGGAATGCTGATTGACAGTGCTCTGTCGGCCGGATTAGAGACGTTCATTTCGTCCTGAACTCAATTATATTTTACAAAGGCTGACATCCCCAGTTAATTGCAGCCTTTCCACATGAGGGAATTATTTGCAGTTCTCAATTCCCTGGCCATGTGTACTCTGTTCCGCATGTACAGGCTTCATCTAATGTGTGGAAATATTGCAAATTAGATCAGTAAAAAAAAGAAAAAAGAGGGGAAAAGAAATCTGTGAAAAGTAAAAAAAAAAAAAAGAGAGAAAAAAAAGGAAGTGTCGAGAGGCAGAAATGAGTGAAATACTGGTACAACTTCAAGAGAGAAGCGTCTGGGTGAGTAGACTGCCTCCGTATCTCAAGTGAGTCTGGATCTTAGCTCAGAGACAGCTTAGTTCAGAGACAGATCCAGAGTGACAGTATTGTGATGATTGACACAGTGATGAAGAGGAGAAGAGGAGAGGAAGAAAGGAGAAAAAGGTTGTGCAGCGCCACTGGCTCCACTGTAATGAAAATGTGAATCTTGCCCATGGAAGGATGTGACAGGAGACCCAGGCTGGGCTTGTGCTGAGGAGGTAATGTCAGGGAGGTAATGTCAAGGAAGCCCACAGGCCCATGTACAGGAATGTCTACGTATGTGTGCAAGAAGTGCCTAAACACTGTGTGTGCGTACATGTATGTGACTGGGGGTTGGTGTGGGAATGAAGTAAAAGACTGGGGCCATATAGCCTAGATTATCTAGCCGTTTCTAATTCACCCCGACTCCTCTTTCTAGACATGGTTGACATGTGTCACAGCACACAGTCAGATTACCGGGCCTCTAATCCACCTCTGAGGCCGACTTGGTGGGTGAGAGGGCTGCGGATGATCTCCCACACCAACAATAATCCAGCACCTAGCATTTTCACGGTGAGAGGGAGGGGGGGACATGTTGCTCTCCTTACTGTCACTGTTGCTGTATGTTGGAGGTGCCATGCAGCTTTGGATTAGGTTTGTTGCACTGGCTGACATGTGGACCGACAGCTGTCAGCAAGATGTGCTAAACCAGAGCGCTGTACAGGCCCGTATCTCTCTGCTACCCTTGGGCTGTCCCTGATCGGCGGGCAGCTAATCCCGTATCATTGTTTTGTGGTTGTGTTTGTTACAATGGGTATCCGTGACATCACTGGTGTTGACATCGGCTCACCAGCAAACACCACCAGTGTTTATCTTTGTCTGTGAGATACCGTGTGAAAAACACTCCCAGATGGGAGCAGGCCACCACCAATGAGATACCAGAGCAAATAGGTTGACAGAAAATATTGACTGATAATAATCTCATCAAACAGATGAATGGAGGTTCTCTTTTCTTTATTATTTTCAATAATAAACATCTCCTTTGTTTTGCTAGACCAGTAGGAATACTATGTGATATAACATTCTGCATCCATCCTGGTAAATGCAGCGTGATAAACACGCATGAAAAAATATGGATTCACATTGTGCTTCAGATAAAACAATGATGCATTATATATTTGATGGTGGTGCCGGTCTTTGTGCTATGACTCACTCGCTGAGTGTGCTTGGGTGGCGTTTCTCCTTTCAGCAAAACTTGACACTGCTCTCTCATTTGGTCATTGTGACCTTACCGAGAAGAAAATCCTGATTATATTATGGCTTTTCAGATTTCCAGAAGGCTTTTACGTTTTCTAAGCTGATATCAGCAAGTATTAGACATGTGTATTAGTATTATGCTTTAGTAGATAAAATTCTTGGAGTTAAAAGTATATTGAAAAGACCTTGGTGAGAAAAACATCTTCCTTTAACTTGATAGGAGTCAGAAGGACAGCACGGCAGCAGGACAGGTCAGGACCAGATCAGCAGCAATACAAGTGACTCCCTGCTGCTGCAAGGCTCTTCACTTATTAAGACAGGCCAATCACTCCTTGTGCCAATGTCAGGTCTGCTAAAGACATACAGTGTAGCTTCTCTCTCACCTTAGAGGAGGAGAGTAGCTGGCCAGAGTGGCAGAGGGCCAACACTGGTTCAACCAACCGCCCATTAGCAGGAGTGAACCAGTGAAACCCAACCTTCGCAGACCTCTGACTCACTACAGGGCAAAACCGGCTGCTTATTAAGCTCGAGCAGCTTCAGGTTAGTCTAGAATTGCTGTTGCCATAATGATGTAAACAATTCGTACCGGTATAATTCTGCGAGACAGAATTGATTTGCAAGTCATTGTTTTGTCATTGTTTTGAGTGTGGGTGTTGCTCTCCATCTGGGATATAGGGAAGTCATTAACTGAGCACAGCCAGTTTCCAATCACTGTAAAAGTAATGGTGAAATTGCTGGAAATTACATAAAACTAGTGCCTATAAAATCCATGCAGCAGCACTTATATCCTCTCACTCCAGATGTTGGTTAAGGTCAGAGCTCATATGGTTGCCAGATCTTGAACAGTGACTAGTTCTTCAGGCATAAGATTGTTCACAGCAGAGAGAAACTGAAAAAAATAACTACATGATAACTACTCAGGCAGCCACTTACACCATAGTGTGGCCTCAATGGTTATCACAATATATGAATGATGAAGAGACAATAATCATGATGGAGTGGCTCAGCTTAGTGTGTAGGGAATATGTAATGTATTCTCTCTGTGTCCAGGCCGAGCTGTTCAAACACTATCTTTATGGTTGGACGTCTCCCGGGAGACAGCAATGCAGAGGTTAGACACAGAGACACAGATTGAAGACTAGCCACCTCTCCGCTACAGGGCCTGGCCACCAACCTCACAGAATTTTTAATAGCACACTAAAATGCTGCGTAAAGACTAAATTGCTGCCCTCAATGGGCAACAGATGATGGAATTAAAGAGATTTAGAGCTGTGGGGGGAAATGGGCTGTGCATGTTTGATGTGGGCCTGGGAACGAGGGAAGAGAGGAAAGAGGGCAGCAGAGCAAACCAAGGCAGCATCTGGCCCTTGTAGGGACAACACAGCTCTCTGGGAAGTCTCTACGGAGCAAGAAAGGGGCTGACTGATAGCCCTTTCTAACACCCACTATGTGCACAGACTGGCACTCAGCTACTAGTAACACCTGCTGCACCCATATGGCACTACAATATCACCCATCACCTGGACAAAACTAGAACATGTGAGACGTAAAAAAAAAAAGTTTTAACTGTGCAATGGCAGGGCCACCACACAAAACCCATTCCTTCCAACCCTACCCCTACTCCAGGTAACCATAGCAACCCCTCACCTGTCGTCTCCCTCGACAAGAATAGGCAGACAGCCAGGTCAGAGTGACATTTTCTCTAACTCGCAAACACACATGCGCTGCACAGTCCCTCATACTCTATCATATTCCCACCAATATACACAGACACATATACTCAATATATATAGGATTTATCATCTACATTGTCTCACACCCTCCCACTATTCTACTCTCATTACACTGTCACAGATGCACACACAGACACGTACGCACAATAACACATTTTAGCTTCACTACTCCGGACACAGGAAGCTGGCAAAATGCCTTCCATAGCCCACCAAAATGGCAACAGTTACCCTGACCTGGCATATTCTGAGCCCTAGTGTAAACGTGGCCCAGTATAAAGAGCTGGTGGGCTGCAGCAGCCGCTCTATTCACTAGAGACAAAACCTGGATCTGTGGCATGATCTCGCTGGCTGGACTTATGAATAGAGCCAGCAATCCAGCAACGACAGAGCCAGTTAACTCTTATACCATGAGGCTTTGCCTTGCTGTATACAACATAGATGGAGAGGGAGGTGTTGGTGTTTAGTACTAGAGACGGGGTAGACATAAAAACTGAAAAACTGGCACTGATGATGACAGCTCTGTGCTGCGTGTGCGCTCATGATAGAGCCATGCGCCACACAAAGAGACTGGGGATTCCAGACACACAGCTGCAAATATACAGGGCGACAAGCAGTCATTGAAAACTCCAGCAAAAAATTACTAACCGCAGCCTCGTCTCTTACAACTCTCCCACACAAACTTCTGCTTTTATCTCATCCCAAGTGTGGAGGGAAGTTAAAAATAATTCTGAGAAAAAAGGGGGGGCTAGCAGACTGACACATTCAAACAAGCTCTGGTGTAAGGGATGAAGCTAAAGCACGGAGGATGTTGATAAGTTAGGATGGGACAGTCTTTATCCCGGGCGATGAGAGGGGGATGGGCATCACCACCTTGGCTCTCATTTTCCCGCCGCTTTCATCTCGCTGCGCACCGCAGACCCCGTGAGTCACCCAGCGAGCAAAACACAACCAAAACCAATAGCCGGCAGATAGTATCTCTTACGCTAACAAGCTTTTCACTTGGGGATACCATCAGCTCCCTGGTTTTCTCATACAGCTAATTAGGGATGGACTGAGAAGCAGACCTGCAGCTATCTATCCACCCTGTTTTTATCCTCCTTCCTCTCACTCTTTTTCAAATCTGCTGCTTTGCTCTGCCTCTGTCACTCTTTCTGTGGTTCTACTTCTGTCTTTCTCTCACTCTAACACACACACACACACACACACACACACACAGACACACACACACACACACACACAAAGATACAATCCACACTCCCTTCACATTATGCGTCAATATACCTCTCCGTCTTCCAATCCACTACACTGCTGCCCTCACAGGCACTGTGTCCAGCTCAAGGCCACTACTGCCTCTTAATCCCATTAGACCAAACACAATCAATTATCCAGCCAGCCATAAGGATCTGAGAGCATTAAGAGGTTAGCTCAGGAGATTTAAAGCCATTGATGTCTATGACAGGAATGCACCTCACGGCCCCCTCCCCTCTGCACTCCCTGCTTACCAGAGCGTTCGTGTCTGTGTACTTGTGTATGTGTGTCAGCGCGTGTTCATCAACATGACACCATGGCACCAACTTGAGCCACCATGCATTGCTTGCGGATCTTTAATCATGTCCCTGCCAGTCCCGGCAAATTACTGCCTTGTGATGGTAATCGATAAAGCGATAAACGCAGCCAGGGACTGCAGCTGCTGGAGCGAAGAAATACCGCTGTGTGGCCACTGGTGGAGTTCTCATAATCATAATCATAATCTGTTCCCCTCTTGCCAAGAGTAAAAAGGGGAAAAAAAAGTAGAAAAAACGATGCACGCTGGTACACGGTATTAGCAGTGAGAGATGGAGGCGTTGTGGAGACACAGGTGCAGGTCCATCAATACTATCAGGCAGATATAATCATATTGTAATCTGGACATTCACCCTCCCACCCCTGCCGGTCCATAAACTCCATGCCCCTCTGCTGGTCCATTCACCGCTTGATCTCATTCTCTCACTACCTCCCCTTTATCTTCCCCATAGACTCCAGTCCTCCACCCTCTAGTCTTCACTAACTTGTTCCTTCTAAGGCGAGAAAATTAAATATGATCATTCCTCTTCAAAGGCACTACTATTAGCCCCATAATGAATATTCAGTTAATGTAGCAGAGAGACGAGATTGTGCGAGTTTCAGAAATATGACAGGAAGAACTGAAAGGTGAAACTCTCAAACTGATTTTCAACGGCCCTACAGCACAACTTCAAAAAAACAAATGATTGTGCAGTTATATAATTTTCCATGTACTTCATAGCCAAAATAACACAAAACATGAATTATTACAAGTACTGTATTAACATGAATGAGCAGTCCTGTGACATTTAACGATATGATTGTAGATCTATCTCATCAGAGTCCTATACATCATTTATGGCTCATTAATATTTCCAGTGATGAATCATTGATTATAGGGCTATTATGAAATACTTCCTCAAATCTCATGTCCCTGATGCGACCTCCGCTGGAAAATCATTTGGCTAAGGCTTGAAAGGCGCTGGAGCACTTGTGGCTCTAACTTTAACTCCACTCCTAAGGACTTGTCAGTCTGGGTTCCAGATGCAGCTGCCAAGCACCTTCTCCACTGGGATTCAAATGTGTTTCCTCATGCAGACACGATAGCCACTTTCCAATTTCAACTTCATCTTAAACCACCAATTTCTGCTGCCGTGGCGGTGATTGAAATATGAAACCCTGCATATATACAGGCCATTACAGCGAATACAAGGCCCCAGCTGCTGTCAGTCTGCTCAGGGATGTGAGGGGAGAAGAAACAACAGGGATCAGCTACAGTCGCAACACATTTCTATTTATTTATTATTCAATAACGTTGAATTGGCCCCTGACCCCCTGCAGCAACTCAAGCCAAACTACCCTCAGAAGAAAATGGCAGCCTTGCTGAATCAGGAGGAAATCAAACAGAATCCCTGGGGCTCAGTGGTATGGGAGTTCAAATCTGACAGAATATGATGAGTCTCCCCTTTGAGTAAATCTGTTTTGGATTCATGCGAACATAAGTCAAAAGCACATTCACATTCACTTTCTAGGGCAACACCATGAACAGGCATGCCAACATAGAAATAACAAGTAAATAAATGAGTCATCCCATTAAGCAGAATCTTTATGAGTATCCTAAAAAGTGATGAGCATGTTTTGGAGTTTGCTCTTGCGTCTGCTCTCTCTCTCCCTCTTACCCTCTCTCTCTTACTCCGTCTCCAACCCCACAAACCAACATGTTTTTTCAGGGGCAACATGTAGTGCTTTTATCTGTCTTTTATGCCTTCCCACTTTTCAATAGAACGGTTTGATGGGTAGGTACTTCGAAAATAATTTCAGCTGAAGAGAAAACATTATAAAGTAACAGTTGTTCAAGTGCAAAATAAATGAATTGAGTAGCATAGCACATAGCACAGACACCAAAACAGAGTGGGGGAAGAAGAGTGGTGGGGGTCAAATGCAGCCAACACAGTGTTGTCTCTGGCTTTCAAGGTTGTTTCAGCTGTTAATTAGTTCAGTTTGATGGCTCGCATCCTTGGGTGCAGTCTAACCCAGTTAAGTCAGATGCTCAATGAGTTTTCTCTGGACCTTAAATACTGAGCCGCTGCTCTACGGGAACCTGGCTCAAGGTTAGCACCATGGTGTCAGTCATGCCCAATGTCCGGCGCTCACAGTCTGCCATTCTCCTCAAGTGGCTGCCAGAGAACACTCACCAAGGTTAAGTCTGTCAGAGCCAATGAGTATCCCACTTATCTCAATCAAAGTCCTTCACAAATCTTTGAGGGATTGGTCCTGCCTGTGCTTCAAACTCAAGGAAAAATAAGGGCATTCACTTTAAGGGGGGGAATGGAAGGGAAACAGTGGCAAAGCTGTTGCACCTAAATTGAACAGTTTGTCAAATAACATCTTGGATTATTAAGCCCCAACCGAAAAAATCCTCAATCAATTAAAATGATCGCCCACTGAGGGAAACAGATGAAGACATTTGCATATTATTTTTTGCCATATCTCTAATCTGTGTTAAAGAAAGAACACAGTGATACTAAATTTCTCTGATGGCCGTGGGGTGGGATGACTGTTTTGTTTTTTAGGTCAGGGCTTTTGATGTTGATAAATACAAAAATGTAATCTTTAGAAAAACAAGCCTGTGTGTTACAGACTGCACATGTGATTGATTACTCACTGATCTTTTTTTTTCTTTCTAGTCAAGAAGAAGAAATGTTTCATACTGCATATTTCTGCTCCTGATTTTAAACAGCAACTAAAACTAGAAAAAATGTTACTCCTTGTATATTAGATACAATAAGAACAAATGCCTTCTAGTTAACATTGGAGCGTTATTAATGGCCATGTAAGGTAATGACAGTGTTTAAATGTCAAACAACAAACCCAAAGAGATAAGCTGACATATATTTGTGTCCCCTAAGTGATGCTGAAAGTAATGAATTGTGCGTTAATGACAATAAATTACTGCACTTTGTTTCCACAGGAAACAGTCTATAAATTGGTTGATAGGCAATGTAAATGTGTTGTCTGTGCTGCATAAATCACCAACAAACAATATGACACCTGTGGATTTTTAAAAGTAAGAGAAATCCTCTTCCAAGCCACCCACCCACCGCTCGATATTTCACGCATAATAATAAATGATCTATCGCTGTGACATCATGTGCAAATGGCACAATTAGTTATGATGGATATTGGGGTAACTATTATTTCAGGGACATACAGTGAGGTAGACGCATGCTTCGATACATCAGATTGTTGGTGTTCAGTGAGTAAATAGCACCAAGAGATGACAAGATCGTCATTCTTAAATGCAGGAGCATTTTTGAATGTCATCATACTATGGCATTTGTTAGTGTGTGATTGTGTGATTGTGTGTGTGTGTGTGTGTGTGTGTGTGTGTGTGTGGGGTGGGGTTGTTTCTCTGATCCCTCCATCTCCAGGGGCAGCGGTTTCTCCCTCTCATCAACCATGCTCAGCCAATGTGACTGTCACTCCCAATCTGCACTGAGAGGGGAGCCCGTGCCTATTTTTATAAATGTATTCATATTCATTAGCCCTGAGTGTCATTCATAGCAGCAGTTCTTTAATGCGGTGTGTAACCATCAGAGGCTGGAGGAGCCTGCCTCCTCTCATCTCACAAATTAATAACACAGAAAATCACTGCAAAGGTGCCTACTGTCAAACAACAATAGCTCCTGATTTGCATCAACTGCGCGCACCTCCTTATTTTCACACGACGCACAAAAAAACACTCATCAGTGGTCTCCCATTGGGGAATCTCGAGAAAAATGCCATTGTACGATCCTTTGAAATATGAAATCATTAATTTAAGTGAGAATTAATTACAACCCTTTTTTTTTCCCCTTGACCCACCGCAGTATTCTGCCTCATAACATCTTGGTGGCAGCCGGTTAATTGTGCAGAATAACTGGTGTGAACGTCGGCAGCTAATGAGAGCAATTAAGCAACAGGCTCACGAGATTTCACTTCACCCGCTCACTCAAAGACAGCACACTTTGCCTTGATTGGCTTGTATGTGTCACATAAAGCACACGATGAATTAATTCCACAGTCAACCGGAGCACAAGAGTCAAGTCAGTCTCTTTGACTGATACCCAGGGAAATCCACTTTTTTTTTTTTTACAAACACGACATGACTGTACATTTTGATTCATAATACAGATAGTCTTATAGGATCGTTGAGGATGTGTGAATATTTCTCTCTGTACTGTACAGCCACTTTCTCATGCACCATTTTGAGCACCGCGCCTTCTAAAGTAATGGAAGTGGGCTGCTTTTCACAGCCCTCTTTGCAATGTTTTTTTCATGGCCATTGTTTCTGCTCCACCCCACTTTAAATCAAGAGCACAATGTACCCCTCCCTCTCCCCCACTACCCCACCGTACTTCACTCTGGACAACATTAATAAAACAAGCTTTCAATGATGCAGAGTGCAACGCCACATTGGGCTCTGAGCAGTGGTGTGATTAAAGCTTTTAAACACCACCACCCTTTGAGTTTGCATATGTCAGCGCTGCAGCATAGTGGGGGACATGTTGTGTCTGGCGTTTACCTTGTCTCTTTTTCCCCTCTTTACTATTCCCCTAATGTAATGGGGGCAAGACAAGTGCTCGGTCCACTTTAACATATAAAAAGCTGCAACAGGAGCTCCAACAGTAAAATCGGAGCGGGGTCCACGGAGGAAGATGGGAAGTGGAAAGGTAGCCGCTGTGCTATAGTGATTGTGTCTATTGTCCAAGTCTCACAGCTGTGCTTCTTCCTATCTTTACGTACCATACTAACCCAGTAAAACAACTTATTCCACTCTGTTCCTTTACCTACAATTAGGTTTTCTGTTGCAGCTTTTCTTTTCTTAGAGTCCCAATATTCACTGTGAAGCATATCAAAGACACTGGCAGATCATCATAACATGCACTCAAAGAGCACATTTTTGATTGGTAAGTTCTTCTCACAATTCCTCCCTATAATCTAATGACGGCGACCCCTTGAGTACAGAAATGGAAATAAAGCTTTTTAATTGAATTTCATGAAATTAAACATCGGCCAGAGCAACTTCATTAAACTGATATAATCCCACTGACTCTCACATTTCTGCTTTCCCCACAGGCAGAGAACATGTCCAGCATTGCTACAATAAGATATGTGCTCAAAACATTTCCTTTCACAGAACAAGGAAATTACTCTTTCAAAGACCCCTACTCGCAATTGAAAATAGCAATTTGTGAAAGCTTTGAGGACAATGATACAGAAATTTAGCCCAAGGCCTCTGCAACAGCAACACAAGTCACAGCAGCTGCTGCCATCATATAGAATCTGCTCACAAACAGCATGAGCCAACCCGGCCTTTATATCTGCCGTAATGCTCTTGCTTAAGTCAGGCATTACAAATCAGTTTTGAGCCATCATATGTACGTCACATGTGATGTAGATCTGATTTGGCTTTACTCTCTTGGGTGAAGCTCTGTGTCAGCCTTGAGTGTGTTCACATGTCCGCTGCATCTCCAATGTGGAGACAGGGGGCCAACATTGTCAGAAGTCTTCCTGCTGCGGTACAGTGCATATCCCCAACAGGGGACGCTCGGGCCCGTTTGTTTAGGTACGACTTCATGGCTCTGAGACAAGAGGAGACAGTGACCGAAGCATTTGGGACATGGCAGTCCCCTGCAGAATCAAGCAGGCTGCGTCTCAAGCCGCAGTGACAGGAAATCTCACTCAGATCACAAAAGGCAGCACTGATTGTGTCTGACATGTGCATCCTCTTCCCTCAAATACAATGTCTTTGTTTTGTGTGGATTACTTGTGTGTAGGCATTTGTACTTTTGTGCACCGCATATTGTGTGTGTTGGAGCGGGGGTGTTTTTCTCCACTCAGTCAACTTCTCTTTTGAAACTGTGACCTTCTTCTACGTATTGCCTGTCCGTGAGAGTATGTAGGAGCTAGAGTATGTAAAAAAGGCTGATTCTGAATTAGAGAAAGACAATTAGACTCAGGGGATGATAAATAGAGATGTGTTGTGTCTAACAGACCGAGCACACCACTGAAATGTAGGGGTGAATGTATAAAAAGGCTGGCAGTGGGAGAAGTGGAAGGGTTACTGTTTGGGCTCAAACTGGGCACACTAATCCCTTTGATCCCCCCATTTTACTGTCAGCTGTTTCCTAGCTACCGTCGGATCTGCACAGAATTTAGGATTTGTGCTACTGTACACCACAGCAATCTCTACCCCACTGATGCAGCGCTCTCCTTTCTTTCCTCCATCAATACCCCCTCTCCACCTATTGCCTCCTCATAACGTCCATAGCGATGTTTATTTCTCTTTCTGTTCCCCTTTTCTCCATCACTCCACTGCAGCTGGCAGTGCAGGCGACATGGCATGGAGACAGGTTAAATTGGAAAGTATTTTTGCACAGAGGGCCGCCAGAGCATGACGCTTCACGGTGAAAAAAAAGCTGATTCTGATTTTGTCTATTCACATGAGACACCATGGCTGTGCCCCACTTTCATTAGTTGTGCCGAAAACAGCATTCAAATACGGCTTTGGTCTTTTGAGAAATCTCCATTTAGCGATAATGAAACAATCCGTGCACGTGTGTGCAGATGCATGTGTTAGAGGAAAAAATGTGTTTGGGTATTAGCGTACAGAGACACTATTGCTGTGTGCATGTTTGTGCATCTGCTAACATGCATTAACGCAATAAAGGCAATTTTATTGGCTTCTGCTTTCAAGCTACATTTGAAATTAAAATAAATATGCAGCTGTATCTGCACAGGATCTCTTTCTTCCTTGTCAGTATTCCTTGCTTTCAGAAGTGCAATGCCCCACAGACTTCCAGCTTAACCTCTGAGGAGCGCTCCCAAACTGATCCTAAATCATTCCGAGCAGATACACATGACGGACTCGTTTTGCATCTTGGCAGATTCATGCTTCATTGTCAAACATTGGCTCTCCATGGCCCTGCATCAATTAATCCTGTAAGCATGTAGAGGAAGAGTGAATACAACAAGTTTCTTAATTTGCTGATTTCAGTCGGAGCCGCTGCGCCGTATTGATTTGGGTATGCACTGCACACCTACATAATTTGTATCATTCAAGCAGTCAAGCTCTCTGACCATCCTCGTTTCTCTGGAGCCTTTGTTCATTTTGTATGTTCGATTAAGTACTTTAAATCTTCAATCAGTCAATTTATTCCTTAGCACAGAAATGAAAATGTAATGATCCAGGACATTACCTGTAGTCAAATATGTCGTAACTCATTGTGTTCTCGAGAAAATGTAGTTGTATAAATACCCGCATACCTTTGACAGCCTAAAAAAAATAACTTTATCACAGAAATCATCAGGTTCAAGTCAGTTTTTTAGATCTGTAAATATCTCTCTACATGCAATGTGCCTTCGGTAAAGGAAACAGGCTTCCATACATTGTTGGACAAAGGCTTTGTTTGGGCTTTGACTTGAATCCTGCCATATGGTTTGAGTCTCGCACCTGAAGCACTTTCATGGCTTGTGCTGAGAGGCCAAGGAAAGGGAATCCAGATGCGACGTGAGCCATAGAAGAAGAAGCCAGCAGTACCGCTGTCAGCTGCCATCACCATCACAATTCTTAACTGACACTCTACTGATGTTAGAGGCAAGGACAGTGATCAAAGAGAGGTGTACATTAAAGTATTGCTATACTACAATGACAACCAGCTCTTCTCAATGCCATGGATACCAGACGGGAATTCCTTATCAGCAAACACAAAAGTGCTGCTGTATGAGAACGTAGGTGGGAATTTCATAAGATTTATCTCCCTGTTTGCCTTTGAGTGAACCGCGCTTTAACATCCACACTGACATCCCCCTGGTATCTATGTTGCAAGCCATTTGTTTACAGTGAAGGTGGAGTTCTGTCAAAATGTGACAGGAGTGGGGAGGGCCTGATGCTGAGCTCTGCCCTATCTTTGGGAAGAGGAAGAAGGCAGGTGTTGGGTAACAAAAGTGATATCAAACATGATATGGAATCTCATGTGGCCAAGAAAAGGACAATGGGGAATGAGAGTCAGCTCTGGTCCTAATCAATACTGAGCAAACGGCATTGAGATGCAGCTTGAGGCATTTCGCCAGGCCCCCCCAGCGGGACTGGTAGGCCTGCTGCCAAGCACAGCCTGAGCAGCAAACTCAGCCCTGCAGATGGAGGGCATGGAGGCTCCTTCTTTCCAGATGAGACCCTGGCCGTGGCCAGGAAGTATGCCATGAACTGAAATAGTTTCTCCGTTCAACAAGCCCTGCTAATGTGCTGACCCCTGACCCCCACCTCCATGCACGTGGAATGGCACGAATACAATGCTTTCTTCAAACAAGCAAGGTTAAAATTTTCAGTATCAGCTGGAAAAATGCAGCTTTGATAGTCAAACTAAGCAGGTAGCTAAGAAGAAACAACATTTTGCATTTTCCCATCTTCTCCAGTTCCAGATGTTGTGGGGCTCGCTGTTCATCCGACTTGCTTATACTTCCTTTTTCCATGTTTCTGTATTGAGTGAAACATCAATATTGGCATGCCTACCCCTGTCATTACTTGCTGCGTGGAAACTTGCTGCTGGTGGTCGGGCAACATAACAAAGTGTTGCGACTGGCTTGGTTTGAGGTCAGCAGAAGAGTGGAGCAGAATTCAAGATGTGAAGAATTCATTCATGTGAATGTACAAAGAAAATGGATTTCTACCACCAGTTGTTATCACTAGGAGACAAAACATCCCCCCCCCCACACATGCCCCCCCCCAGTTTCTCCTCGATTTCTCGATTTCTTAGCCTCTTTTGCCATTTTATTCACAACACAAGAATACACTCATCGGTCCCCAGGAGGGGCAAGCTGAATGAGAGCAGAGATTCAGTGTGCACATTATGCTGTAAAAAGCATTGTTTCTCACCACAGTTTTCTTTGAGTTGCCTTTTGTTTTGTTTAAATGTTTACATGGAAGAGCTTGGGGGCCTCAAGACAGATGTATGGTCCAAGAAAACTGCCTCAGTACAATCCCACTTTTCCCTGGATGAAAGTAATGACACCATTTTGAGGGCTTTTTCCAATCGCTCCTCAGAATGATGCTTTGATGAAGCAGCATGCACAACATCTTTGCTCCCTTGTCAAAATGATATTAGACAAATTAAACGAATAGTGCCGCTTTAAATCCCCCTCACTATCCAAGGTCATTTCTTTTCAATTTCAGTCCCAGCTCAGGGCCTGTTCTGAGAAATTTCTTTTTGTTCTTGATCGTTGAAGAGGGGCCTCCTGGACCTGTGTCAGATTGATTAGACTTTTAATCAGGAGAATTATTAAGGGAAGAATTTGTCTCTTCCCCTTTGTAGCGCTTCTCCACTCAGTCTCACCAGTAAACAATGAGACATGGAAACAAAATCACTCAGCTATGTGATTAAAATTAAAAATTGCCCCAAAAGAAGGACATGCCTCCTAAGTCAATGCTGCCATTGTTAGAAAATCTTAATTTGAGAAACCAAAACTGTATTTTTTGCCCAGTTGGACAAAGAACGGCTGTCTGCGGGTAAAGAAAATCAGTCAATCATTACAAGACCCAGGTTTACTGTGTGCCTTATTTTGCTAATACCATTCTGAACACAAACTCACATCCTAGTGATAAGTATTCAACAGTAGCACAGCAAAACTAAACTTCTGCAGATTTCAGCCAGCTACCCTAATATGGCAGCATGACAGACTTATGGTGGGAGATAGGACTCTTTGCCCCATGCAAATATCCATTACCATAACCCTTTAGGCAAATGGCAATTACTGGGCAAGGGGCGAATGCCAAAACCCTGTGGTACAAGTTAATTTGATTACATTTCCATTATGAACTATAAACACAGTTTTGCTGCTCGACTGAGCCAATTAAAGGCCTCCTGAAGCTAGAAAACGTTGACAGCGCAGCAGCTCTATTGTTCTTCAACAATAAAGCAGATTGTGATCATTTGTTCCCCTTAAACAGGTTGGAGGCACTTGTATTCTCTTTCCTTTATGAAACATTAGCAATATTATTATTATTATTTCTAAAACAAGGAATCAGGCGTTTTCATTCATTTCAAATGTTGCTGCCAGTAAGCACAGATATTTTTTTTTCTTATTCTTATTCAGCTGCGATATGTTCCATCTTGGTGAATAAAGCATCCTGTGACAACATGAATAAACATGTGTAGACAGCATTTGGCAGCCAGGGAAAAGCAGCCAACCGGCCAGACACGGGAGGAAGGCGCTGAAGACACACAAGGAGCCTGATTTGGAAGCCAGGCTGCCACAACGTTTCACCTGAGGCTGTGCAAGCCACTAGCTGGTCTTTCTGGGCATGATCCATGTTGCGACGAAAACAAGCATTTAGTCCAAATTTCAGCAGACATCTGTTAGCTTTCTGGAGAAGTAAACATGTTTAATTAACTACATTTCGCCAAATAGAGGGATGCATGTCATAAATATGCACTGTGGGTAATTATAGTATGGTGGCTGAGAAGTCACTGTGCCCCATACAAGACTTGTGACGTGATGAAAGTGCTTTAAGTTAAGGAAAACGCAATAATTTCATCACATATGGCTCATGATTTAGTATCAAGTCTAAAATCAGATGCCTGAGGCCAATGCGGCATCAATGCGAGTATGTAGGTCTACTTTTGTGGAGCTACATGCAAAACAGATTAAGCTTTCCGTTATTTGTGATGGAGTGTTTTACGTGTGGGCGCAGATGATCGGGTTTTGGATCAGCCTTTGTTGGAACTAGGAGACGCCTTTGATTCTATTAAAACTGTATTATATTTCTCTTGATGGAGTTGTGTAATCTTGTACCCATTGATTTTTCTATCTTTCAGTGGATGTGTTTGCATGTGTGTGTGTAGTGGTGTGTCACTGATGTAGATGAATTATGATCTGGTGCCCGTATTAGCGCAGGGAGTTTTAATCACACACGGATTCAGAGTGTTTTAAACAAATGCTTTTTTGTAAGCACTGTGGATTATCATAAGATTTAAAGATTTGGAAATGCCTGACAGCTGTCAAGCTGCATAATAACGTACGTCCAGAAAATTATAGCAGCTGCCGGTTGGCAGAATGTCAATGCTGCTATCTAGATTAAAGCTCAATAGACAGGAACATACAGTAGGCGCCAGGAACCCCCCCGCCCCCCCTACACACACACACACACACACACACACACACACACACACACGGTAGAGGCTTTGGGGAGAGGTGAGAAGATACAGAGACTGCGAAGAGACAAAGAAAGACAACACCTCACATCTATTTACTTGCTATTTCGATGAGGGGGTCAAAGTGAGTTTTAAAATGGCATGCTGAGAGCAGCCTGTGGCAGGAGAAAGGTACCCCCGTGGACTCGATCAGGTATCTCCTTGTACGCTGGAGCAGCCAGCAGTATTAAACACAGCAGGAGCCTCAGTAGGAACCTGTTGAAAAACAAGTACGTGCTACCTCCGGTTCCCGGGGGCCTCGTCTGCGTGTATATCACCTAATTTATGACATCCTCAGAGGTCCCCCCCCTGCTCAGGGAATGACTACAGCCTCTCTAACTATATGCAGAGGCACAGCCGCACTGCCAGTCATTTGCAAACACAGGATGCCCCATGAGGATGAGATTGGCTTCCTACTTCGAACGAACAAGACCTCTCTGGCTTGTGAGAGGACCCCCTGCAAATAAAGCAACTGCGTCTTTACTGAAGAACCTAAAGCAGCGATTGTGCGCCATAGAAGAGGTCCTTCTCAATTGAAAGAGCAGGCAGACAGAAGAGCGAATCTCTCACCAATGCTAATGCGCAGCCGGGAACATTCAAGGGGCCTGAATACCAACTGCAAGAAGAGAAAGAGGTCTGTTTGGGGAGGAAAGGTAAAACCCTGTGAAGTAGCCTTGAAGCGCTCAACAGATCCTCACAGACGGCATGTTAGCTTGAGAAAAGGATGGTAATAACAGCTCGAGGAACTGTGCCCTGCATAATAAGAGACGCCTGAGACTCTCTGAAGATAAGGCTGGGAGCACTTCAGAGCAATGCGACCTGTTCAAAGACAAACAAGCAAAGGATTATGCTGCTTTTAGCACTTTGGTGCACTGAGCATTGTGATTATAAGATGGGGAGTGTATAGAAAAGCCACCTCTCATATGAGTCAACTTCCACAACTAGACTTTTTTGCCCTCCTCTGGGACCTATTAAAGTAAATGCCTGAAGGAACTGTATGTCAAACAAGCATCTTTCTTTTGTGGTTCTGCCTGACCCTCTGTAATAAAAACCATGACCCTGTGGTTGGAATTTTAAGCAGAAGGTTAAATGCCATTTAATGTGATTATCCGACAAGACTGCTGATGAAATCCACAGCCCAGTAAGCCTACACAATATACTTTTCCCTCCATCAACTCACCTTTAGTTCTTGTGACAACTTGCAGTTGTGCTTTTCCAATTCTGAAATATGGAGGCAGGAAGGATTTGCTCTCGCTGCTGTTTCTCTCGATCTACCATCTAGAGTGTATATCTCATTACCTTCTCACTGGTCAAGACGCACATGTCATCCACTGACAGATGGCAAGTGACAAGACATACCAATTTCACAGTAATTGTATGATTAGTGTAGATCGTGTTCACGCCTTTATCCTCATATCTCTGACTGTGCTGGATGTGAATGAAACCTACATGTTGTGATTTATTCATTCTGCTTTATTACTTTCACATGGCCTGCAAGTGAGAGTGCAAAAATGGACATTAGGCAAATGTAACACAACCTTCAAATAAGGGCCTTGCCTCACTATTCCTTGGTCATATTCACTCTAGTTAATGACTGACTCTGCTACAATATTAAGGTGGCCTAGAGGTAAGAGGGGCTGCGAGCAGTGAAATTATTTGTTTTGAGGTTCCTCAGCCAGGGCCACTGGTCTTTTTACAGATTAGAATTTTTTAATGTTGTAAAACAGTAAAACTGATAATGTGAATATGCAAATAGTAGATTTAAAACCAATACATTTTAGAGGCATATTCTGCATTAAATTGATTATCGGAATGCATTTTAAATTGCTCAAAATCACAAATGATTGAGGCTCATTTAAACCAACTAACATTTGTAATATTAGTGTCCAGCTCAGCAGAGGCAGGGAGTGCTTCTTTGTGTGAGCTTTTGGAGCATGCAAGTGTCCCTGTGGTTATGATATTAATGGGGAATGTGGTGAAGGCGAAAACGGCAGTTGATTCACGTTGTTGTCTGAGGAAACGAATTTAACTATTGACGAATTTAATCTAATTCAGAGTGTGTCGGGCATTGGTCTATAACTGGTCTAAGTATGGCTATGTGACCAGATCTGTTAAAGCAATCATTCATTATTTGTGGAAGTGTTTTTGTTTGCCTAACCTTATTTGACACTATACATTTCTTCCACGTACTTTCTTGTGCGCTTCTGTGCTCGCTTCCAGCAAAACACTGTATATCTGCACTATGTGGACAAAACACTCGGAGTTGTGCGTCTTACCTTGAGCACGAGCGCTGAGGATACAAGTCGCCGACAGCAGAATCCAACAGGAGACCCACACCTGTCCGACCTGTCCAGTCCGTCCAGCTGTAACCATGGTCCGCAGCGCCACCGTCGAGCCACCGGTGCGCCTTGCCCGTGTCCACGCTGGGGACATGTTGCTCGGTGGCCACACACTCCCGGGAAGAGTCCTGTGCTGCTGGCTGGTCCTGTGAGTCAGACTGCTCCTCACTGGGGATGCGGGTGAGTGACTGGGGGCTCGTGGAGAGAGCTCGCTCCGTCAGAGAGCACCAGGCATGCAGACAGACACGCGGTAGTATGAAAAGCCTGTGGACAAGTCCCGCATGAGCAAGGCGGAGTCAGTCCAATTGAATTTGCTCGGCTGTCAAGTGTGCGAGACGGAATATTGACATCATCTTCTTACTGCTCCGCATAACCTCTGAATGTATCACAGTGAGATTAGTGAAATAAAAATAAGGACCATAAAACGAGATGGTGTAAGTTCACTGATTTTGCGCAAATGTGTTAGTGTCATATGTCAGTCTTCTAAAATAAAAAAAGACCAGTTATTTGGGTATAGTTCTATAAATTCCTTCCCATTGCAGCTGTCCTTGAGCAAGGCACATCAGCAAAGCCCCCTGCTCCATGATCATTCCTCAGTGACCAGCAGTAGGTTGCACTGTGGCTCCCAGATGTGTGTGTGCGTGTCTGTGCGTGTGTGTGTGTGTGTGTGTGTGTCCTGTTTAAAAGTGTAAATAGACTCCACCTTCCTAGATAGGTTAAAAGGTTTTCTTGCGCTTAAAAACTACCTCTGTCGTGCCATTGTGTCGCGTGGCCACTAAATACATGCGACTTTGTTTTTTTTATTGTTTTATGTTTTAAAATGAGTTGACCATTACAAAGACCATAGCAGTGCGCACAGGAGCCAAACAATGCGAGGACAAGTGCTCTGTACGCTATTGCCACCACGCGGCGGAAAGTGGAAGGAACTATCTATTTGGACAGCTGTGATTGATTGTTGACACATTAAAACGAAATGCCTGGGTTTCAAAAACTACCTAATGACAACTAAATCTTTCCAAATAGCTGTTTTTGGATGTTTCTACTGCCAAGGATAAAGCATTAACTGGGTCACAGACCAGCCCCGCTCTGTAAATTTGCTCTGCATTGGTCTCAGTTGGCACTTGCTCTGTGGTGTGGTTAAAAGCAGCACAGCCAAACCATTAGACAGGGAAATAGCATGGGAAATAGCTTACACCTGTTGTTGTCCGTGAATGCTCACCCCATCAGAATGCTTCCTATCGCCAGGCAAAGGATGAAAGGCGAGTTTGAGCCGGTGGGCACCTCTGAAAACAGAGGAGGGTACATATGGGCTGTAATATCAGCTTTGTTGTCCTCGCTCCTTTTGAGCTCACTGAAGAATGCATGCGGTGCAGGCAAGGTAGCAGCTCTCACAATATTTTAGCCTTAAAAAAAACATACCCCTATGTGTGCTTTTAGTTTTTCACCTAACAGGGAACATCCAAGCTACTGTGCCATGAGCTAAGCCTGCAGCTGCTTCTCAAAGAGCCTGGTTAAAGTGTAAATAGAGGTGGTACTCTCTGTCTGTGTATAGTCTCACAGTGAATCTGTTCCAAGGTCCTTTGCTCTACAAATTACCAACTTCCCTTTGTCCCCACATCTCATGAAGTCTCATTTCTACCAGGAACTCGTTTGGTGTCATCCACTGCTCCCTCCCTTTATTTCCTCTCCCATCACCCCGCTGCCACAACCCCCCCTCCCCACCCCCTGATAATGATGTGCTGATTATGAGGCTCTTAGGCCGGCAGATTGCTCTCCAGTCTCATTCGCATGCAGTGGAAAATTGCTGCTGTCTTGAAGCCCCCACCCTGCTGTGCGTATCAGGCAGGTTGACATTAGCAAGCTGCTGGGAACAGAGCTCAGCCACCAGGGCAGGTGCTCTGTCTCCGTCTCGCGAACGCTTCTGCAGCAGAGGAAACAGAGGCTGGCTGATGCTATACAAACCACGCTGGGGGGCACCGACTGGTGTCAAACAATATGACATTGTGTAGCTGACAGTTATACGAGCTACTTTTACTTGCCAAGTGAGACCCCAGTGTATTTCAGTGTTACACAGAATATGAAACCAAACTCATTTACTCTTCTTCCAACATCACAACTGCTCCATTTGTTGACACAAAGACAGAATTTCCAGAAGAATGTGTTATAATTTGTTCAATCATAGTGCTTTGTATTCATATTGCGAGTAAACTAAATGACAAGTAAAAGTGTTGAGGGATAAGACATTATATCAATAATGGCATTTTTCAAAAGGTACCGCAGGAGTCCTTGATGGACTAAATGATTAGACATTCAGAGACCACATTGCTTCAGTGACATTGACGAACAAAGAAAAGGATGTGTAATTCTTTAAAATAGAAATTTTTTTAATTTCATTTTGAAAGCTTGGAAAGCCTTGGACAAGTGTTTTACACCACATAAGTCTTCCTCTTAACAGGTCGCTTTTTCTTACTGTTGCATAAAAATCACAAAAGAAGTCAACGTGTTTCAAAAATGATCTTGAAAGTCTTGAAGGCTGAATCTGAGATTAAAAAACATGACTTGTGAGGACAGATGCTCTTTGCAATGTGACATTCACTTAAATGGCACTAATACAACTTGTCAATCTTTTCTTAGAGGCATCAATCATTTATAATGATTTGAGTCAACAGATTCTTGTTTTATTTAACATCAGCATCTTTTGGATATTCAAACCAGCTAGTTGTTTCTGACTGACAGCCTGGCAGGTTACTGCAGTTCACCGTCAGCGGGACCGTGACGATAATGCTCTCGTGTAGCATCACAGCTAAATAAATGCTCATGTTGGTCTGGGAGATGGGGAATGCACCATGGCCTTTCGAAAGCTGTTCTCTCTCCATCAGCTCTCCCGATTTGAAATGACTTGATTGAAATGAGCTTAATTTGAGAGTGGCCCTGTGCTGCCTCACTTATGCATGCAGGCACAATAATGCCGAGCCAAACAAAGTGGCGATGAAATGCCAGTCTCTGCCGATCACATCTGTCGGTATTCCAATAGTAAAGTTACTATGGTCTATTTGTTTTAAACTGAAAAAAGTCCAGCTACTCGCTTTAGCTTCATTCTTCATTCTCCGTGTTCCTCTGTAGATGCTGCTGCCATTTGTCACACATGTTGCTCCTGCTGATTTTCCAATGTGGATGTGCATTTCTCAGAAACAAATGTGACAATGCCCAATGTCGCTGCATCTGTCTTGACATCTCATCTATAGTATCTCACAGAGAAAATCTGATTTCTCTGCAGTAACAGATCATCTCGTAGCTCTTTCCTTGAGACAGTGGTAAACTCCAACTGCAAATTAAAACGTGAAAAATACAACCAAACTGCTGCTTCGAGATGCATAGCTGAGTCTCAGCAAAGACATCAGAGGGTAATATCCCATTCTATGTCTCCCCACAACGAAATCTATATTTCCATCGTTGTGGTGCATCTTCTTGACTTAGCGGCTTTTAGGCCGCTAAGATACTTTTAGGATTTCACTGTAATAAAATTGTGTTTCAAAATATATGATCTTAAACAATAGTATATTAACACTAGCATTTACAGCACATCAAATACCTGAAGTCAAGTTATCAGAGTTCATGCGTTTAAAAAAACAAACAAATACTGGGTAGTTCTCAGAATATTAATAATAACAGAATGCCATACGGTTATTACCTAAGGGGCAACTCACTTAGGAATATTGCCTTGAATCACTGGCATAATTGGTCTCCTTGAGTCTCACTTTGATGTAAATAACATTAGCAATTTTCCAGTCATTTTGCATTGATCTTCCACTGCAAAATTCTGCCCCAAGAAGCAGCTGGAAATTGAACGTCTTAAACTGGAGATGTGAAGGGTGCATTTCATTCTAGTTGTCAGAGAAACTGCGCTGCCTGAAAGATGCAACATTATTGGGATTGATTTTGTGCCTTGCCACAGGCAATTTCTGTCCACTATATATTGGCAGAAATGAGCATGTGAACTGGTATACATACACATGCACACTTATTACATTTGATGGCCAATGCTGACTCAAACAGTTACATTATGACTTTACATTATGCCGTAAACTGCCACTTCGGGGCCAACTTTTTATCAGACTGTTTCAAAACAATTGTCATAAAACCGCCGCGGTACTTGACAATTTGACGTCTGTTTAGTGATTGTTGTGTCCTCTCTTATGTTCGTAACTATTCCTCCTTCCTGTGTCACTCCTTGTGACCTTCGGCGCACTGATTTGGCAATTTATTGTTTTAACTTCATGTCCTTGTCTTTTATCTTGCAAGAGAAAGCACTGCTGGTTCAAATACTGTTTTTGTTTCTCCTTCCTTTCTCTCACTTAGTTGGCTCTATCTGAGCAGCAGATAGTGTGACAGCTGCAGCACTCTGCAGCATTTAAAGAACTTACTTTCATTACATATGGTTATTTTGAGATGTGCAAAGAGTGCAAAAATGTAGTTTATAGCATCACATACATAGTGAAATAATATAATTTTTCTGGCACAATAAATCAAATCAACTCATCAATAATTCTAACTGCTTGTTTTTCCTTGCATATGAAAAGCACTTCATAGATTACTAGACAGTTTGGATGACAAATGTGAGCTCAGCTAAATATCCCTCGCAATTTTGAGATCACCAACTGATAAAGGTCATCTTCATCTTTAGCTGTTGGAAAGTAGTTAAAGCAGCTATTTACATGCAGAGAAAAATAATTTCCCCCACTAGTTCTCCACTCTGCCTTTGGCTGATCGCATCTTACTGCTAAATCCTTGAGCCCATAAACCCCGTCATGGTATATCATGGCATTATAAAATACCCTGGGCACACTAAAGATTAGGTGGGATGAATAGAGATATAGAAGCTAGAGGTCTCTTATGATTTCACACTGGTTTTAGCATGTGACATTCTTCCCCGTAGCCATCGCTCTACCATAAGTCTCCTGTGTGTAAGATGCTGTTGCAGCATACCTATTCAACCCAATATCTAAACAGTGAGGGATCCATATCTTGTCTTTAATTATGTTATGTTATGTTATGGGTCTCTGTGGACTTGTTGCCTTTTTCCAGGTGTTCATTATAGCCTAGGTTCACTGCAGTTTGTCTGTAAGCAAGGAGGCAGGGTGACAACAGCCCCTGGAGTTTAACAAAGTGGGAAGATTTTGAAACCTAATGTGTTCCAAAACCAACACCGGTACATTCAGAGCTAGCATTGGGCAGAATTTTAAAACATAAATAGCATGTTTTACCCACCTGTGCTGATCCCACAGAGATGAAACTATTGTCTGCTTGCTCTGCATATATTAGCTGCATTTCCAACATAATGAATTATGGGGCAGAATGCTTGTAATCAGATCAATGGGTTTGAATTATCGCACTGTACGGATGGCATTATACCATACTAGCTGGCTAAACTTAAGCCAATTGAATTGCCCAAGTAGCTTAGCAGTGACAGAGTGATTTATGTAGTCTTCAGGTTTGGCCTGTGGTGTAATGTAAATGAATGCGGTGGAGCTGGAGAGCTCCCATGTGGCTCGGGCATTGTTTGGGCTGTCTAGAAAGCACAAGGCAAGGTGTATACAAGAATTAGCATTCCGTCCAAACTCTCTGCGCCCTCTCCTTCTTATTGTCAACACAATCATAGTGTAAATGAGATGACTATAAAATAAGGAGTGACTCATCCTTTGCAAACTGCGTGGCAAGTTAGAGCATATGCCATTATGTTAAGTTGCATCAACTGTACAGTGTCAGTTAAAGAAATTTGCTCTCAAAGTGACTGACATCAAGCACTATTTAGACATCAACAAAAAGATAATGTAGCATACGGCTTTGACATACTAAAAATTTGTTTGACTAAGTAATGACAGCGATGATTCTCACAGATGTCTAGCAAGAGCATTTGCCGAGTGTCATTTAGAAATGATTCCCAATAGAGAGAGATTGAAACATTAGCAACATGATCCTGTCCTGTAAATGAGGCTTGACAGACTGCTCCTTTACTCTTTCCTAATGTAATTGGCCGCAGGAGATAAGATGACCCCTTAATATTTTATTGAAAGTATTTGTAATATTTGCCATAAAATGGCGTGTTTATTTCCATAAAGAAACAATAAAGTGGGCAGTAAAGTCCATCCATCCATAACTCAGATGTAACAGCATCAAAGCTGACGAGATTTGATGGTGCTGTTCGGGCTAAGGGTTGATATTCTTGATGTACATTTTTTGATTTTCAGTATGCAGCCCACATCCTCCGCAGTTTAACACCTGAGTGCTAAAGCCACACAAGGTTAACAAAGCAAGACATCATTTTCATTAGAGAAGCCACTTGAGCTAATCATAGAGAGCTCTTGTGAAGTGATTATATCAAAAAACATAATTAGTGTCCTTGTGACGTCAAGACATTGTGCTTGAAATTGGACAGCTGCGGTAACTTCAGCAAGCATACACTTATGATGGAGGTCATTTTTGTCATTAGGGGTATAGAGCCAAACATTTTATCCTGGCACTAAATACGGCTGCTCCATAAATTTGATACAGTGCCAACAGGCAATCATGTCCTTTAAGTCCATTAAACATTAACCACTGAGCAGGCCCGTGGTTGTCTTTTAACAACAGTCTCAGATTGACTGAGCGCATTTCAGGTTCACATGTATTTTTCCCCTCAGGCAGTCAGCGAGGGAAGTCGGATATAATCTCCCGTTGATGCAACATGCCTCCATCAGGCCATACAGTCAGCCTCCAAACCTCCAGGAAGAATGCCTGCAGGCTTCAGCAGCCTCAATAGCATACAACTGAGCCCTTATCTATTCCCAAATGCAAAGTCTTTATGTTTCATCTTGGGGTTTACGACTGTCAAGGGATCATAGTCAAACACATAAGTAACAGTTTTATCTTCATCATTTCATCGTTTGCCTTTCCTATATTTCATACTCACACTGTACACAGCAACCCATACTTAAAACTTGTGTGCCTCAGCTGATTTCATCCACAAGTGATTATGCTCAGATCAAGGAATGATTAGAATCAAGTGCAATTAATTAATGTAAGACTATAAAAAACAAAAGGATGAAGACTGTCAATAGAAAAAGCAGAGTGATCTGTAGAATGTCTGCAGTCTGACTAACGTTTGCTGGATAAATTCTGATCCTGACCTGCTGTCCTGCCCTCACTGGTCTTTATTGACTTATTCAGCTTCCTAACTCAATACTGGCTGCCTCATGACTTCAGAGTGACTGAGCTCCCAAACCTCAACACTTTTTTTCACTCTTTCTTATTCAAGGTAAAGTATTTGAATCTCATCTCATGAATCTAAATCTGAAAAAATATGAATGTATCACAAAAAGAAAAAAAAAACATGTTGAGATTGACAAGACCAGGGAGCTCCTTGTCAAATTCAGGTGGGAAATGCGTGTAGTTCTGTGATCTCAGTGAGAGAGATCTGACTTAGAATCGGTAAGTCATAAGATAATGTGCCCTGTGACCAAACACTGTCCTTTGTGGTCGTATCAAGTCAAATGGGCACATTTGCACACACACTGTAGCATGGCCAAAAAGGATGCTCTTTGTTGCCTTTTTTCTGAGTTTAAGAGAGCATCAGACAGGAGGAGTTGATCTGTGACGATGAAGACCTTCTCTCTCAGCCTCCAGCCCTGTCAGCCCTAACAACCCACCCTTCCTGCAACAACTCTCAGACGGGGAAGAACCAGGAACTAATGCCAGGTAGCCTGCTCCTGGGGCTCTTTCCATCCAGCCAAGAAGAGTCTGACTTGCGTTGGCAGGGACTGTCCCAAACCGAGAGCAGCCTCCAATGTTTTGGTGCTCACAGATGGCTAACAGGATGTGGAGGAATCATGATGAAGTCAGTAGGTAGAGTGCAGGCCACCGGCAGACTAATGGAACCTGAATACTGACTTCGTGAGTCAGATTTGGACTTTGTTTGGATGTGGATATGTGCCGCGAGGCCAAGTACCCACTGTCCTCTGTGGTTCTCTGCGTCACCTCACGACAATTCACACCGAGTGAATGTGACTGCTAATACGCAATGGCCAAAAAGTCCTCTCTTTGCTTTTTGTCACCTCTGTCGGATCTTCCAGCCATCCCAGCATGCCCTTCCAAGCCCAGGTGAGAAGGACAGCCTCCCACTGTGGTCCAGGGCATTTATGTTCTATCTTCTATTCCTCCCTAGAAGGCAAAATGACTGGCTTCTTTAAAAGTCACACAAACAGACCCAGGTTGCCACCCAATTAACTCCCCAAACCACCTCTTACGTTTTCAACTATCACTGTTGTCCACAGGAACCACCAAAATAAAAATGAAGGTTCTTCGCTTTCATATAGAACTACCGACAGTATGCATATGGTAGAAGTTGTATGCATAGAGAATAGCTTTTGGTAAAAATGTGATTTACTTACATACAAATCACAAAAATAACCAATGCTGCATTGCTTGATGGTCCTTTTGTGGTTTTCAGTTGTTTCAGTTTTTTCTAAAATACAGACTCAATAGCAATCTTTATCGGGCCCCTTTGCTTTCTGCACAACATTTCTCTCTTAATGTATTCTTGACCTATCACTTCTGCAACAACAGTGAGAACTGAACACTGATGTGTACTGCAGTCTCTGGGAGTCAATTTATAGGCTGCAGCCTATTACCTGCTTTAAGAATGGTACCTTGTTATCAATAGTATTGGAACACTTGGTAAGATGCTGAACTTGGGCTTTAGAACTTACATTTTGTTTCCGGCTACTCACTCAGACAGAGCAAATTTTTGTGACTAAGATTATCCAGTTCTTTCAGGTCCACTGATTCTCAGTGGGATGTATATCACTAACCCTTTCACACTGTAGATTGATATAGGGCATTTTTTTTATGTCAAACTTAATGCTTAACATTATTGTTCAATAATGCCTAGCACACAAAAAAAACATCATCTGCTGACACCTTTGAAAAAAAAAAAAAAGAATGTTAATACACTTTTGTGATTGAATGCTTTTTCTCCAACAAAGTAGCTTTATCCTGGACCTGCTCATGTCTCATTCATTTCTAAGTCCTTCTCCACCTCTCTGTTGTTCCAATTTCCTGTTTCCCCCGCCTCCAATTTTCTTTCACATTCTCTTTTTCAAATGTCAAGTAGCAGCTGCCAGCGCCTTGCCATTGCGGCCTGTGCTCGTAAATCTGGGCTAATTCTCCACCTCTCTTCCATGGTGTATAAATCTTCTCACTTACAAGAGCACTGGTTCTTTTGATGAATGGGCTAGAGAGAGCGCTAGATGCCCACAGTGCGCATAGTCCACACAAACGGGTCCAGTATCTTGACAGGTTGCGAAATAGTCACGAAATGCAATCTACTGGTTTCATGTACAGGGATACGACTTGTCCAATGTAAAGTAAATTAGGGTCCTTTTTTGTGGTGGACACACAAATTAAAAGCATCCATGACTATGCAATGGTTAGAGCTAATGATGTAGATTTAAGGTGTTGCCTAAACCTTGCGTTTGTCACGTTTTTCCTGAACCCATCCAAGTGGTTTTGTTGCCTGAACCTCAAGTTTGTTTCATTACCTTAACCTAGCTGCACATACTTATTTGTTATGTCAAACTTAATGCCCAAAAAAGAAGGACACTTCTTGTACCTCAACACAAAACTGAACTGCTGTAAAAATTGAGTTAACTATGACAGTCTCAATTTTTTTGTCTTTTAGATCATTCTGCTGACCGCTTAGTTTCTTTTAGTTTATCTGCCCACATCACCCTAACGATGCATTACTTTTAACCAGACTTTAAAACTAAATAGCTGAAATATCTTAAATAGAACCATACAAACCAATTTGAAATAATTCACTCGCTAGAAGAAGAGAAGCAGGAAATGTTCTGAAGATTAAATTTGTCAGTGAAATGTTGAGGGTTGCATTCAAAATCAGGAGCTAAAGTTGAGGCTTGATGAAGTATAACAATTGCCATAACAACACATGTGTCAGTTTGGTACAGAGGAATAGTTTGTTGCCACACCAGCACAGGCAGGAGCGTTTTGCTTAATGAGAGAGAATGAGGATTTGAGCAGCCACTAGCGAACAAACAGTTGTTACTTTGTGCTAAATTAATAGCAGCTGCTCGAGTGGGCTCAGTTGATCTCCATGTCAACACACATTACCAAGTCAATCTTGCAGCTTGACTACTTGCTGAGAAACCAATCATAATCGATCTCTTTGCCTTACTATGAGCAAGAAAGAGACAGAAACACCCTGCCAGCTTGTCAAGTGCCAGAAACACTTTTTCAAAAAGACATCTTGATGACATGGTCCCTTGGCACACTCTGGGCATTTGTCCATCACTTTGAACAGTAAATGAAAGTGCCACTGATGACATCAGTCATTATGAACCTATCATTGAACCTCTCCATTGCAGTTCACTATCAACTCCACCTGATACTTCACAGGTGATAATGGAGAAATTAAAGTTGGTGTCTAACTGGTGAAAGAAGTTGGTGGCTGAGGTGATAAATTACACAGTAACACATTGCATACTTAAAAAGAAACAACACTGTCTTAAGCATTTGTGTGAAAATGAAAGTGAAATACACTCCTTGGTTAACAGTTGCTAGATTATCTTACAAACAACTGCAAGACGTCTCAAAAAGTTCCAAAACCTGGATGTCCCATGTTTCAGAAGGGGTATCTGGAATTGTTCTTTATAAATATAAGAATCTTTACAATAGTGATTTGTTTTTACATACAATGTGATATTTCAATTAAAAACTCTGACTTAAACATGAATCTGTATGTGTTAACTGGGTGTACAAGGAGATCAACGTACCAAATTAAAAGTGACAGCAAAGAAAGATGTGACTCCAGAGATGGTTTAAATGAATGACCTCTGGACACAGGCAGCTCTGTAGACCCAGTGAGACTGTCTAAATTGGGAATAGCCAAGAATGGGCCCTTTCATTTTTTCATATCACTGGTACTGGAGTCGCTGGCCCAAAGGTCCTCCACAACTCCAGATGGCCAGTCTGTCCTTGAGTGGTACTAGCATAAAAGTTAAAGAAGCAGCCCTCTGGAAAGGTTGCTCAGTGGTTGCTCAGTGGCTTAGGAAAAACCACCGAGCGTAAAACGTCAAACAAGGCTACAGCCATGCTAGCAGCTCTGTGAAGCTGTACGTAGGCATAGTGGTGCTTGGTGCTAAAAGCTCATTTAAGCATGCTAAATAGTGACACTGGTAACATTCAGATTTTCGGAAAATACAATATTCACCATTCTTAGCCTTTAATTGTAACCACAAGGAAGGTCCTCTAACATTAAAGAAGTAGTCATTTAAAAAAAAGAATTTGAACCTTATTTTAACGCAAACCATGTTTCCCCTAACCCAAACCACGTCTTCGAAGTAGTCGTCGTGCTGATAGGGCTGTCAGATAAGTGTTCTGGAGGGCAGTTATGTAATTTGTCTTTTCATTTATTGAAAATATTTGAATATGTGAAATTTTGACCTTATGGTGGTGCAAGTGGAAAAGTTTCGATATTAACAAAGTTATCATAATTAATCTTTCAGGGGGAATTCATGCCTGTACCAAATGTCGAGACACCAATAGTTCTTGATCAATTTCACCAAAGGAACTAAAGTGTCAACTTCAGCCGGTGCCAAAGGAAAAGTCAGAGACATCATAAGGAAGCCATAGAACCATGAATGTCTAAACAACATTTTGTGCTAATCCATCAAAAATGTATTAGTTCTTAGAATGACTGTAATAAATTCACACAAGTTCTTTTATGACACCTATACCAAGGCTCCACCCTGCTAACATCTTTTTCCTTTGCTTCTTTTTCTTTTCTCTGTCATCCCTGAATGTGACATGCTACCTGCCAATTAGATCTTGTTTCCCATCTAGTTGATAGGAGTGATGTAGAGATGGGGGTGCTGGAGCAGAGCCCTTGGGCGATGACTGGGGTAAAATATGAGTGTCTTGCCAATCCTGATGAAATGCTAGAGTCGCCTGTTACGCAGTGTGCCCTGCCCACCGCAATATATCACCCAGCACTGGCATATATTCCCCGACAGGTTCAGTAAATCTCCCACTGTTTCCACTGTTTAAACAGTGAACAGTGAGCTTAGCCTGAGTCATCCTCCAATGTTAGGTTGTGAAAGAACATTGTGGACATCATGCCTGGGCCTAGTGCAGAAGTGATGGCACTTTAATTACAACTATCCAACATGTGATCTCTCATGATACCTCTTATTCCTTAGAACACACAGATTTGGGAGATGAAACAAAGCAAACGTTCATTCAGAAATGACTACTTAAATATGTATATTTCTTGTGCTGTCAAATGACTTCAGGCCTTTACATATCGGGGTCATTTTTGTTTTGCAATTACTTTGCACATCAATATATTTTTCTGAACTGTTGTTTTTGCCATTAATAATTTCACGCAGAACACAAATTTTTCTTTGTTTAACCTTGACAAAGGCAGCGCATACCAAATCCACTCCCCCCGTTCTTACCTTTCTCAATAAAAGCCCTAGACATATACAGTGCATAACTGTTTACCAGAAGGAAATCAAATTCCCTAAGAGCATTTTGCTTAAAGAAAACCCAATAAAAAAGCTAACAGTTGCTAGGCTATACAACAATTTACCTCAGACGGGTTAGACGATAGACCCGTATGAATAGTTTATTTATTCATGAAGTATTTTGTAGTTTCATGTCATTTATTCGTTACACCACCATCCTCCACAGCACTAGTAGTGGTCAAAAACTCCACCTTTAAGTCAATGAAAACTTTTATTTTATCATCATTTCATAGTTTTATAAAAAATAAATAAAAGGTACCTCATATACTGTATATCCATGCATCCAAATGTATTGACAAGTTCATACAAGTCCATTAGACACCGTGCATGTTTGCGTTTGTGCCAGAAAAGACGGCATCAGTAGCGGTAATTGAATTATCCTGCCACTAAGTGAAGGGCACAAAGGGATTATGGAGGTTAAGTACTGCATTCCATTAGTAGTCTGATGCTTATCACCCCTATCAATTCATCACCTACAATTATTCCTGATATCAGTTGAAACGACTAATACATTCTGATGGAGTGTAAGAACCCAAAACTGTCCTGTACTTTCAGTGTGTTGAATATAAGACGCTCAAATCCCTGAAATAGCCTCATTTCCACACTCACAACAATTCACTAACAGGATGCACTGCAGCAGGGGAAGCTGGGGATTAAGCAGAATTGTCACTGGGGTTTATATCAGTGCACGATCCGGGTATGAGAGTCAGAGTGAGTGGGAGGTGCAAAAAAATGTAAGTCGCCCTCAGGTGCAGTGGGGTCTACTTAGCACATGAATAATGTAATAAAATATCTGGTTATTTATTCTTCAGAAAACACAAGCTTTTGACAGAACGTCTTTAGCTGGCGAGTGTTTGTAGGTGGTTTGGTGTTTTGACACCTCCATACATTGCTTGCATGCTTGTGTGCACATCCGTGTCGGGTTGCACATGTCTGAGTACATGCCCAATGCATGTTTAAGTGTGAACCCTGTGTGAAGTGCTGGCTGAGCTCATCACAGGTGAGGGCCGTGTGTGGGCTGCTGTCACCTGTCCTCCATCATTCCTCCTCCCCTCCTCCCTTCCCCCCGCCCCATATGTCACGGCTGTTTCATGTCATTCATTAATAGATGCCCCAGGGCCAACAATCTAGCTCACCACCACCTTTTATTACTGTCAATCCACTCTCAGAGACGTCGAGGTCAAATCCGCTTCACTGTCGTTCACCTGTCACAGTCAGCATGCTGACATTTGTGTTATGGGGAGCAAAAAGAGGAAGAGGGTGAAAGAGAGAAAGAGACAGAATGACAGAGAGGAGAAGGAAGGGAAATAATAAAATGCAAGGAGAGCTGCCATGTGACCAGATGTCTGTTCTTTGTCCTTGATTAACTGTGATGAGTATAACTCCTGTGAGAATGCAATATGTAACTAAAAATATACAGGCAATTTGTTTTCTGGAGAGATATTTTAATCACAGGGTCATTGGTTTTTGGAAAGAAATGATCAGTTTTCAGTTGCAGACTTAATAGAATTAAATGTAAAATCTGACACAAAATGAAGGAGAGTTATTCTAACTTTGAAGAATCAACTTTAATTCAATTTATTGTATGATGTGAAAAAATACCCTTGAAAATAGAGAAATATAAAGGATAAAAATGCTTAATATGTGGAAAATAGTCAAATGTGCTTATATGTAACACATTTAATGCAAACTGTAAAGTGAAGGCTGACTGAATACTTTCACATTGCTTTTCTGATTGTGGTTTGTGTACTTGTGTAGCACTGGCCTGTATACATCTCGTTAGCTTTGTGTTCTGACACAAATGTGATTGGCTTCAGACTGATTGTTGTAATGATGATCACATGTGGGATCAATGTGACACTGAGGCATCTGTTTTGCAAGCTCTGGGAAGTTCAGGATTTCTCTCCAAATGTCAGTGTTCAAAGTAAATGTGCTTTGCTTTCTCCTTAAAACATGTTTTGGAGGAAAAATGAAAAACTATTTACTGCTCAGAATTGCTTCAAACATCTGGTATACTCTTGGTATCTTTGTTTTGTTCAGAAACTTGGGTGGGTAGTGCTGCTGTCGTAATTAAATCAGTGTTTACTCATTCATGCTGCATTGCTCATTATCCTTGCTTACCACCATCTCTATCTTGAAGGCCCCATGACAAGTAGGCTTGAGAAAGAGTGTCTTTGTTGAATTTCATGCTTCAAACTAAATAAAATGCTCTTTTGGTGTTATGAGCAATTTAGGTTTGTGTTAACAGAGAATAACTCTGTTGGTGCTGACATTTGAGGTTGAGCTTTTACTTGAATTGTTGTTAAGGCTGACTCTCTTCCTTGTCTCGTGAATGGGGGAGATAAGGGGGCAGGCTGGCATGCCTCAGGGGGCAAAGTATGACATCAAGCATTTTATCTAAAAGTTGGTCAAACTGTTCACAGAGATCATCAGCCAATAAGAACTTTGGACTTAACTCGAGCGAGGAGGAAACTTGTGCAATGTTCAGGACAAGCTGACAGTCAATTATCAGCAAATATTTCTCCACAGAGTTCCTTTTGTATATACATCCACAATTCCAATTCGGGACTCCTATATCTCGTCTACCGGTGTCCTTTTTTCTCTTTTTTTCTTAACAGGCTGACCCATGGGTTTAAAGTCTTGCAAACCTTGCAACTCCAGCTTGCGAAGTAAGGAGGAATGCCGACCGGCTGGTGGCTGCTCGTGTATGTGTGACGACTGGAGATATTGCTCTGAACACTGCTGTGACATCTGCTGCCAGATGTGTGTGGACGTGTGCTGTGGCTTGTGTTCAGGAGACTGCAGCTACACCTTCTGTACCCTTTGCCTCGGCCTGGTACAGAACTGTGTCACATTTTTTACCACCCAACAAACTGAAACATCAGAGGTACAACGTACGTCTTCTATTCACGATGCAGCTGTTATATTGATTACCGGTGCATTTACTTCAGCAAACCTATAGATCTAACTTGAATGTTTTTTTATCTGGTTTAGAAACTATGATGAATCCTGTACAGCATGCCTAAGGAACATGTGACCGAAGCCACAAGATGCATTGATTCAAGAACACCAGGTAAACTAAATTTAGCTACACAGTATTTGTTTTGTTCTTGACATATGCTGTGGGATTTGAATGCAACTGGGTCCTTTAGTGTCATCAAATACAATATTTCAACCAACTCTAACTAAATGAGAAGCTTTTTCATTTGAGCTATTTAATCCGCATTGACCTCTAAAATTCCTGCCAAGTTAACTATGGAATAGATCCAGCCATTTGTATTGTTTGCTTCCAAGTGTATTTCAGTGATAGTATAAGTGCATTTCAGTGGTAAATAGCTATTTGATCCCAAGACATGTTGACAATAACAGAGGTCTCAATGCATTTAACTAGAAAACAATAATCCCCATTTATTTTATATAAGTTTATTTCTCATGACATTGAGCTGCCAGTTTGTAGGAGGGGTCTTGACCAGAACCATCAGAGAAGCAGACTGAATGTCTGCAGATTTTTGAAAATGATGGTCTGGGTAGAGTTTGCGTTTATTGATAAAAAATTTCCAAGTGAAAAGGAATGTTGTTGTGGTCTGAGATATAGACGGAGTGGATGCGGAGTAGCAGGGCAGATGGATCCAGGGTGTGACCTTCTATTGTGGCATAGATAATTAGACATGCCATGTGATGTTAAGATTCCAAAGCTAGCTGTTTTAGAAGTGTGCATCAATGCTGAGACCAACAAGTAGTAAAATGTTTATCTATTGGTGTATTAACATGGGGTGGTGCGCATTGATAAATAGGCGGGACAGCATTCAGTACCATTAGCAACCATTAATCAAAGCAGACTATATATAAATCAAGCAAGTCATACAATGAAAACCAAGACATGCATTTAACTGAATTAATGTGACAATAAAACAAAGTCTACAGTGGACGATACATGCAATTAAAGTAGTAGTTGAAACTAAAGAAAGCATAAACAGATCATTGAGAAATTATGAGCATAGTTTGGAAAGATGGCAGATTAATTAAATTGAGATTGCAGAGCGGAGCCGCAAGGCAATTTAACAAGAACGGATTAGAAGAACTGAGGATGGTGTTGGTTGATGTGATGCTGATCAAAAAGGTTGATGCAATGGGCAGGAATCAAACCTCAGACTCCCAAATGGCCTGTGAGAAATCTATAAATTTAATATAAACCATATTTATAGAAACATTTACTTTTTTATATTCCTTTGGTGATTCTCTTTTATAAAACTGTAATGTATGTTGTTTGGTGGAGCAAGGTTGGGTTTTGAATGGGTGAACACGTGTTGTTTTGGCCTAGTTTGGTCTAATGTTACTTGACTAACAAGACAGTTGAGTGTATGCACCCCCTAGAGGCCTGTGGTAATAGTGTCGTGGGACACTGCACATGTTTTTGTCATACAGTCTATGGTTTTCACTGACTTATACCAGGACCATCTGTATAATCTGCAGCAGTTCAGTGCAACAACCAGAACACCAACTTCAACCTTAACAATGACCATAGAGTCATTCATAATGGCTGTTGACAAAGATAATTATTATTAAGTATTGCAGGTCTGTGTTGGATTTCATTAGACTGCGCAGGTGTACCAAATAAATTGGTAACTCAATGTGTAAATTGGTGCTTTAAATCTAACAAAGTCAACTAAAGCAGGTTATCAATTTATGCTGTTGTGTTGTATGGGTCACACAGATATGGGGTCAGATCAGTCTCAATAATTGTAAATGCACACAGAAAGACTCACAAATGCAAACAGAAAGATTCACAAATGCAAACAGAACAATTCACAAATATATTCGATTTACAAATGCACACAGAACGATTCACAAATACATTCCAATGCACACATGAATAAATTACGATTTATATAAATGTAAAAAAGAAAAATCACAAATATATTTCTGCATTTGTGTGTGGATTTTTCTATTTGTTTGTGGATTTGTATGCATTTGTTTGTGGATCGCACTGCATTTGTGTGGTTATTTTTAGACTCCCCTGACGTAGCTGGATTCGAAAAAGCGTTTTTTTCAACATGGACCTATCTATAGCCAATCAGATGTCGCCCTCATTTTCAACCAATCACATGAGCGCAGCTCCCCCTCCCCTCCCCACGAGGCTGCCAGCGTTACAGTTGCGCAATTTGCGGAGACGACAGGTCAAAAGTCAGCAAACAATGGCGTCTGGTAGTGGCGGCGCTCCCGCTTCAAGTGCAAGTGAAACAAGTTTAAAGTTTCATGGCGTGCATGATTAATTACGTTCGAGTTGTGAATTATTGCTAAGTCAAGTATGTTGCATCATGGATGTATTGCAATATAATGCATACAGACAACCTAGGATCATAAGCTAACTTAAGTTAGTCACTATACAATCATTTTTACTAACTTCACACAACATAGCCTCACCGGTAATTCGCTTGGAAATAGCTTGCTAGTTTAAACATATTTATTAACACATGAATTTAATATTAAACCATAATAAGTAAAAAAGACAACTAGATTGTGTGACTGAGTTACATGATTACCTTCATATTTTACCCCAATCATTTATTTTATTCTTGGATAATTGCATTCCATTTGCTTTCTTTCATCCCAAACGAAGACATATTTGGTAATAAGCAGTGATAAGGGCACAGTGCGGTAATTAAATACAATTCATATACTCTTATCTGTCTTTGTCAGGGTATACCAGAGATTCAATGGGAGGAGAGTGGATACACAAATGAGCCTCATCCTGGGGTCAATGTTCCTACACTGGACAGGCCTCTCTCAGATCCTGAAATGATGCAGCTGCAAGACCACATTGAACCATTGCAAGAGTCTGACTGTTTCAGAGTTGACATATATCTCAACACTGTCCAATATGTTGAGAACTTAATTGAGGCAAGGTAATTATTACATGCTTGACATGTCATACAACTCCAGTAGAATTTTCAGTAAGTAATTAAACTTGAAATTATTTGTTTACTTAACGCTTACTATGTTCAAGTTTATATTTCCTTTTTTTTTTTGAATGGTGAAGATATAGCATGATGTGCTCACATTACTCCTGAACTTCCCAAAAATGTTTAACATGTGTGAAGTAATGACTAAGTGCATTTAATTTGAAGTTTGCATTGTTTTTACTCATGCCTTTCTTGCATACAATTTGTACATAAAAACAATTAAAAAAACAACAACAATGTACTGCTTTACTGTGGTTCAAGGGACTGGTCATTGTTATGGTTTAACAGTATTGGTAGTGGTATTGAACACTTGAATGAAATAATCATATTTAAAGAACTTCAGAAACTAAATAGGACATATGTGGTCGTATGTGAACAGGAATTCAAGTGCAACACCTTGATATTTTCATCTACACAAGCCCAAAACCAGAACTGATGGAACTGACGGCCATCATCATGTGGTGGAACATCTTATAGGTCTGGTAGTGGCTGGGGAGCTTCAATTTGATGGAAGCAGGTGAGAGCAACCGGGTAAGTTGAGGTTACAACCTCAACGATGAGGGTTCTTGTCAGCAGCTTCCACCCAACCCAGAACTTCATGAGGTCACGGAGCACCTCCGGTGATGCTATGGAAGAGAAAATGTTATGCATGCAACACCTCAAATGCATTTAATTGAAACTTGAAATTTGAGCCACTAAAACGTGCCAAAATATCATATACACCATGCATAGAATTATATCTGTACCCCAAATTGTATGCAGATTTCGCATCAGAACTGCCATATCTTCCTTTTTTGTTCATTCTTAGCAATCACAGCACCCAAACAAGTAGGTGCAAATAGAGATAAGATCTTGTACTGCCAAATGTAGAGATAGTAAATTAAATGCATCACCTTCTCATGGCCTGCCTCACCCTATCATCGTTATTAGGCACAGGTTGGGTGCTGGATCCCAGCCTGACTGGTGCGCGCGGACTGGTAGGCTCTCTACTCTGCGATGCAGTTGTGGCCACGGACAGCTCCCTCGCTAATAATTGCACAAAAGCCCGTGCTGCTACCTCGGCTTGAGGCGACAGACCCTGTCACACAGTCACACAGTTATTTTCACTTATTGTAACTTAGTTCCAAGATGTTACTTCGCAGAAGAACCAAATTAGCATGCAGAAACTGTAGACAACACTAACATTAGCTAACTAAGCTTATGAAGCTACAAGATTAAACCGACTAAGAAGTTTCAAATAATTCTCGGAATTATCTCCGCTAACATTATAACTAATATAAAAAAATAATAATTCATGGCTCAAGAACATGTTATGACTTAGAACAAAGGGGGGTACATTACTTATGTTTCACTTGCACTTGAAGCGGGAGCGCCGCCACTACCAGACGCCATTGTTTGCTGACTTTTGACCTGTCACCTCCGCAAATTGCGCAACTGTAACGCTGGCAGCCTCGTGGGGAGGGGAGGGGCGAGCTGCGCTCATGTGATTGGTTGAAAATGA
Source organism: Ophiodon elongatus (assembly GCA_016806645.1). Lineage (NCBI taxonomy): Eukaryota > Metazoa > Chordata > Actinopteri > Perciformes > Hexagrammidae > Ophiodon > Ophiodon elongatus. Next base: position 808,222 of record JACSYO010002129.1, read on the forward strand.
GGGCGACATCTGATTGGCTATAGATAGGTCCATGTTGAAAAAAACGCATTTGCGAATCCAGCCACATCAGGGGAGTCTAAAAATAACCACACAAATGCAGTGCGATCCACAAACAAATACATACAAATCCACAAATAAATAGAAAAATCCACACACAAATGCAGAAATATATTTGTGATTTTTCTTTTTTACATTTATATAAATCGTAATTTATTCATGTGTGCATTGGAATGTATTTGTGAATCGTTCTGTGTGCATTTGTAAATCGAATATATTTGTGAATTGTTCTGTGCGCATTTGTGAATCTTTCTGTTTGCATTTGTGAGTCTTTCTGTGTGCATTTACAATTATTGAGACTGATCTGACCCCATACACAGAATGAATATTCATTATCCAAGCATTATGCTTTTTACCACGTTCATGTTGTATCAACAAAATTATATCATTACAGGCAAAATCACCGTATGTGTAGTAAATCTTGACTTACAAGCAATGACAGCGGCATCATGAAATTCCATAGAGCTTGTAAGACCCACAACCTATCTTGATATCCCTCTTTTGAAAGTGAGTATAGAGGAGAGTGTGACTGCTTTCTTCCACAGTGGTTGTGGAGCCAAGCTATCTGCTGCTGTCTAATGGTGCGTGCACGTGTAGATTTGTAAGTTCAAAGTTCATTAAATCTTTTATGTGTGAAGCTAAATAATGTATAATTGCTAATGGAAGAAAGGTGACTGTATAAAGTTTTGAATTGAGTCATAGATAATGTAAAACATATGCTACTGCCTGAGGTATTACAGATGTGTATGTTTTCTATTTTCAGAACAATGGCCATCACAGTAAGCTCAAGCTTATCGCCGCTGTCATGGCTGAACAAAAGCTCCGTGAACAAAAGCCGAGTTCCAGGGTCACACCCATGTGAAGGCAGAGACTATACCCTTCTTCGTGTAACCACCTTTCCATCCCCATGCTGCACCTCATTTCATGAGGATAGATTTGTTTCTTGTATATTCTGATGTTTGGTTACAAAAAGGTCAACTACTTTACCTGTGTTTTTCAGTACAGGAGACAAACAGGATTCCCTAACATCAACCAAGTGAAAGTGTTGCCTTTTTCACATCTGGTAGATTAAACTGAAGTGTAGAAATGGCCTCATCCTGCCATACAAACCGTACTTCAAAGCGCACATTAGATGTCTGCAAGATTGTTTTGCACTTTGAGGCAAACAAAAACATAATTTGGTTGCACACGGTGTACAATCTGAAGTCTCTTTGTGAGATGATGGCGCCTGAGGACACAAGGTGCTATTTGCATCCACTGAATTAGACCTTTTTATTATCCTCTCTGAAATTGCAAGTTTATGGAAATTTTAATGATTGAGGGAGTCATGTCGCTGCATCAAAAGAAGCCTAGAATGAGGTCTTACGAGGGAAATCTAACAACACGGAGAGTATGATGGACTGCGATGTGTCCCCGACTGTCCCCATCTCTGCTCCTGTTTTCTCTCCTCCTCGTCCCTCTGGACTCTGCAGTGTATTCAGTCCAACTCAAATTTGTATCCCTCTTAAACTCATAGGATACGCTGGGTTGCCTTATCCTCCTGAAATTTTGTATCTCTTTATAATATCTACAGTAAATCATATGAGTCTAAAGCAATTGGTATATACTTCATTCACTTTTTTATTTATTTCTTCGTAGCAACCGGAGATTGAGATTTAATTGATTAATACAAGATTTTGAAGTTTTGTCTGTTTTTCCAAAATTGGTTGGCGTCCTCAAATTAATTTAAAATTATGTTGCTTAAACCAATTGTGTCTTCTAGCTGAAGCTGTGTGCCATCACTCCCCTTCACTTTAGGATACATAATTTAATTATCGTTGCATATTTGGATATTGATGTATTATTAATTATTAAATCTGCTACAAGCAATAACTCTGATGTGAATTGAAATAAATGATTAAATAACTGGGTAATTAATTGCTGTTAAAAAAAGCTTTAATAGTTTGCCCCAGAGAAGAGTCTTTTATGAATGTGTGTACTGTATTTGTCCTTTTTTGTTAACACTGGGCTGAGTCTTTTTCCTATATTGTGTGGACTTTGACAAAATAATTGACACCATATCTTTAAATAATCTTGTCTTATGAGGCTTGTCTTGAAAGATGTGTTTATTTACAATCAGCAGAACATGGGCACACACCATAGTAATAGAAAGTCAGGGAAAGACCCCAAATGACTTGAGATCTACCTCGAAAAATGTGTAGTAGGAAGAACAAAATTGAAGATCTTGTGAGGATTTTTGTCACACCTTTGCTGTCTTTCATGTTTTTTTCTCTTTCTTATCTCTTTGTGGCTGAGTGCATTTCTCTCACCTCGCTCGCTGTCTCTGTTCTCTTTTCATGAAATGCATTGCTTTTACTGAATGTCTTCTGGTAAGGTGTGGAGGAAGCCATTGTGTGCTGCTGTCAGTCAACTAGATTACAGCTCCGGAGGATCCTTATTGCTCACCCTCCAAAAATAAGTAGATGCCTCCTAACTTTGCCGGCCAAAAATATCTGAAGATGTCTGTTTTTCGCGCTTTGGGAGGTTGTGGTACAAAAAAAACTCCACATGACAAACGGAATTGGAAGACTAAATCGGAATTTGATTTAACAAAGCTTCTATCAACAAGTCCTCACACACTTTGTAACCCTGCAGATGCAAAGATCTAAAAAAGCAAAAGATAACCAAACAGACACTATTCAAACCTTTAATCCCTTTTCATTTTTTTGTGTTTAGCAGGTTCGTTTTCTCAACATCAGTTCTCTGTTCACCTGTCAACATTCCAACTGAGCTGTCAGCTTAGCCGTGGTCTTTTGAGGTTTATAGTGTTTTGATAGCTACAACAGGCCTAACTGCTGTGAGAGGCTTTGCTCCATCATTAGCACTACGGACACAATGCCTACAGCATGGAAAGTGATTTCAACGGAGAAGAGCTTGTTGCTCCTTATCTGTCCAAGTCAAACCTGCTGGTCATCACAGCGCTCAGTCTGAAAAACGGTATGAAACCCGTTGGATTGCCTTCTTTTCACTCTTAAAAAGTCTGGTCTTGCAACCTTGACAATTTTAAATTATTTGGAGCGCAGCTTCACCTGGTACACTAGCAAGTAGTGGTTTTAAAAGGGCAAAAAGGATTGATGGTGTGTGTCCAATCTCAGTCGTGAGTGTGGAGGTGGGTTGGTGCATGGTATGTCTCTTTGCCCTCCTGCTGTGTGCCAGGTTTTCAGATTCTAGAGATGCGCAGATGAGACCGGCTGCAGATTTGGGCAGGTGAGGGGCAATTAGGTTTTTTGGGCTGAAATTGGATTTTATTTTCTGTCCACTCTGAGACCTCCATCTTATCCTGCAACCCAGTCCTCCCACCCAATTTCCATCTCACCGTGCAGAAATTGGAGTGATATAAAGATGTGAGCTGCAGATGGAGAAGACAGTCAGAGATGGTAAAAAAAGAGGGCAAGGGAATGGCAAAAGATGCAGACAGCGAGATAGAGGGAAAGAGTGAGATGGAAGGCGGACAAGGTGGAAGCACACAGATTTCAACGTTTCCAGTGCACACCAGCAAATGTCTTGACCAGATTTCTTATAATAGCTTTTACTCATGTGGAGAAGCAAACTATGTATCTATCACACTCCAGTAAGTTATTTACTTTAAACTGTTTCCTTTTAGCTTCAAAATATAAAATAATGAAAAGAAATACGGTTTGTAAAAAGAAATATTTTGTATCTAATTATTTCTTTGGTCTCTAAGAATTAAAAATGCGGGTGAAATGAAACAAAGCCAGATCTGCCTACTCTCGTCCCAGGTGGAAAGACAGAGACACTCATACATACATATAAATAGTGACGGAGACATTGCTCATCTTGGATGCATTACACGTTGATAACAGGACGGTGAAACTAAATCTCTTTACTTCAAATGCATTACAAATCCTCTTTTTGTAGAGTCTACAAAGGAAATTATAACAGATTCACCAGCATGCATAAAAAGAGCGAGAGAAAATCATTAGCTCAAAGTAAAGAGAGAAATCAATGAATAGAAAAAGGCTCTAATAGCGAAGGTGGTACGGGCTGTATTCAGTTGGTTTGCATTCATAATGTATTGGTCGACAGCCCATTAGACAGCATTAAAAGGAAATCAGATTATGGCCTTCCTCCAAAGACATTAGGTGTTGGGTTAAGACTGAAAAGAAACTGGTAATTGACTAATAGATTCAGGTAAATTGCAGGTAAATTGTTGGGAGGAACAACAATTTTGTTAACAGCATCTTTAACAGTTAGTGAGGGCAATTTAGATTGCAGGTGTATTAAAGCAATGACAGTATACTGTGATGAGCCCAGCAATCCAACGGTCCTATTACTTCCAGTTCTGTAAACACATGTCCTCCCAGCTCAAACGCAAACATCCCAGTAATGCAGAATTTATAGTGCATTCTGGGATGTTGCATTGGAAGAAATTGAGAGCCTAGAAAGATGTAAATGAAAACTCAGATGTTAGTTTGCACATGATTTGCAAGATAGAGAATAACTGGTTATATGTTCTGCTTGAATGAAGGGTCAGAGTTAGTTCAGCTACTGAACAAACCCTCAGGAGCCACCCGTCAGTCACATTAATGGACACTAACAACAGTTGTGTTTTGTGCTTTTTTTTTCTTCTTGTGAGTGTTTATTTCAATCGTGTCTGCTACCAGCCTGTTAGGAGTGAATTGCCAAACAAGCTTGATCATGATGCGTACAAGTTTCTGGCAATATATGTGGTGATCAAGTGTCGGTGATCAAGTTCAATCTGTTAAGGCAGAAATTGTCTCTGCGGGTGCAGTGATTACTTCAACTTTTCCGATGAACACTCGCAGGAATAGAAAATCTAAATGATTGAAATTGTACATCCGAACAAAGAAACTCTTGACATATGAACCATTTCACAGCTTTAAGGGCAGTTAGTGTGTTGAACACATCCACAAACAGCTACGGACCATGGTTGTTCTCAAAACGTGTCAGTCATGTTGCAAAGACTGAGTGAATTCCAGACTTGGTGCCACAGGACTGAGTAGTAACTTGATCTCACAGTAACGTGCAAACTTGAATTTGAACAAGGCAAAAGTGCCCAGGCTAAACAATTACTGTGGGCAAATCTGATCTGCAGGTAACTCACACCATACAGACCTGCCTCCACCTCCCTGAACCTTTGTAGACAGACTGTGCTGGTCAAACATGGGAAAAGTTGCCTGGTTGATGGGGAGGAGGATGAGTTGGAGGATGTGGATGTAAACCCGGCTCTGCAGGTGTGACTTTCGACAGTGGAAGAGACCCGCTGCTCAGTTACAGTGATGAACGACTTTGCCTACCCTCTGATAATTGCTCACTCAGGGGCAGAGAGAGGTCCATTAATCAAAATGAGCTGAGGGACTGCAGGACTCCTCCACCTATGGCAGGCTCCAGCATGCCTCAACAACCCTGGGGCAGACCCGAAGGCATCGGCTTCAAAGGAATCTGGCTGGTCAGGACACTGTCATTCTGCGATGATCGTCAGTGCATCCGCCTGATGGTCTGCAATCCAACTTGCTCGGGGCAGACGCAGGTGAAAGAGGGGAGGGGTCTCCGTTAAGTGACTGTCAAATGGGACAGTCTCTCGACCTAAACTTGAAGCAAACTGCACAATGCACCTATGGGATTGTCACACTGACTTTGTTGACGTGAGAGGAATACAGGGTAAAAATAATAAGAAAAAAAACTATTTGACAAGTTAAAAGATTAAAGAAAGACGATAAGAGTAAATGTATAAAACTGATCCTTGCAATAATGGATCAGTGGGGATGTTTATTTGTGAGTGGTGATTAAGTATTTAGTGTTATATAAATACAGGAACGAATGCAGCCAGATCACTTTGCCTCAAGAGTCAAATTCATTAGATCAACGTTAAGTAATTTTGTTTGGGGACGATCCGGCTTCTTCAGCTAGATTGATGGGAAATAGCAGTCAAGGTCACAGTCTCAACTGTTTTGCAGTGTTTGCTCATACTTTAGTGCTGTGATTTAAAAGGTCATTAAAATGTCATGTCAGTGCTTATGCACATACATTTAGGTACCAGGAGTGCCTACCAAAACACAAACTGTGACATAAGACAACCCAGTCATTTCTGTGGGCTGCCTATATAAATAAAACATGTGATTCCACAGGCCATTCAGATTTGGCACCCCTTTATACGTCACATAGGCTCATCAGAATATACCGCCCACAACTTGAGAACTACCTTTGCAAATAGTGCACTATTTTTCTCAGACGTGGCTTTTTCAGGAGGGGGGCTTAAAGAGAGAGGCACTAAAACTAAAACTAAAACTAAAACATATATATATATATATATTGTATATGCCTAGTCAGAATTCTTGCCCGTTACAAGGCGAACCGCAGGGATCAATCCTGGGTCCTGTCCTATTTACTATCTATACTAATAACATTGTCTCACTTTCAAGTTGCTTTGTGAGAATGAAACTATTCTCTATAGTATTGCTGACTCTTTGTAACAAGCAATTGAAAATGTATTTTAATGCTGTACAAGTTACGCTCAAAAAATACTTTTTTTAGCACTTGTATATCTGACTGAGATCTGTTTCTTTTCTGTCGCATGCAACAGTAAGTAGAAGAAGGATCTCCCTTTACACTGGTAACAAAGACTCTCCCTCCCTCAGTGTTGTGTGTGTGTGTGTGTGTGTGTGTGTGTGTGTGTGTGTGTGTGTGTGTGTGTGTGTGTGTGCATATGTGTGTGTTATGCAGTGCATACATACAATCATATATTGTATGTATGCCTCACCATCGAGTTTATAAATATTACATCACTTTTATTTGGTGCAACAATAGTCATAAAATTAAACTGCAGTTATGAGTGATTGTTGATGCATTGATAAGATAAGAAAAGATAAGAAAAGAAAAGATGAGATGAGATGAGATAACATAAGATAAGATAAGACAAGACAACACAAAATACAATTTGAATAATCTCAGAGGAAATTATTGTGTCAGAGATTGCCGGCACAAGAATAAAATAGAAATGTAATATTGCAAATCATACTAAAAGGTAAAATTACACAATGTTGAGAAAGTAATACATTTGAGATAATATAGGATACAAATTAAGTGTGGCTGATGTGCATGTAGGTTTGACAAGGTATTGAGTCATGCTGGTGGAGGGGACTTCAAAAAGCCTTGAAAAAGTCATAGCCCAGGGCCTATATGATGCGGTCTTGTAAATTCGTTAATAACCAACCAAACCTGCTTTGAAAATGTGCTTGAGATTTGGATAGTTTCTGTAGGTCATGCAGGAGAGGTAGTTGACCAAAAAACTTACGGAAGACGGAATAATACATAATAATTAAATATCTATTCACACTAATTAATGTCATTAAGCTCAAGATGATGAAAGTAAAATGCCTTTTTAATGAAGAATAATTCAACTGATTTAAGTGAGGTTTGTTTTGACCCTGTTCATGGAAACTCTCAGATATGTGAGTGTATACACAGAAAGCTTAAAAGAACTTAAGGTTAGAAAAATATTTTTAAGAAAATAAATTTGTAAATTATTGGTGTAGCAGGAATATAACACATATTTTCAGACTGTTCTGACACAGCTGTGCACCAGCATTTGGCCACTTGCATGATATATATATATATATATATTTTGTAGTTAATACTTTTTATAACAATAATGCATCACATGTCATAGTGAAAACAATGTGACAATGAAAATAGTTGGTCATTTGAGCCACCTGAAACTGCAGCTACCCTCGGCTGTTTTGGATCACTCCCACCACTCTCATAGCGTCGTCTTTGGCTGCAGCGGCAGCTATTTCAGTGTATAAGCTTGAAAAATCCAAACTACCAGCTCAGCAACAATGAGCAAACAGACGCAGTTAGCAACTAGCCGGTGAAAACTTTGTATTGGACTTAAATTAGCCTGGTGCCCAGAAACACGACTCCAGATAAATTAATCAATTGAAATGATAATAATAATAATAATAATAATTATTATTATTATTATTATTATTATTATTATTATTATTATTATTATAACAATCATAGTCAACCTAAAGCGCCAGAGATGTTGGGTTTACAACTTGTGTCTGCTGCCCCCAAGTAGAAAATCAAGTAAGTTTTTGCAGGGTTGCTAAAAATCCAACACTGTATACTGATATGACTTAAAATTATATTTTCTAGTCTTTTTAATTTGTCAATACATAGTGAGGTCAATGGGAGCAGCAGATGTCAGGCCCTCTCTCAGTGGAGTGGGATCACTCCTTCACCTAGAAGGCAGCTCCCACCAGTCTTTAATGACAAATCATACCATTCATGTCTGCGAGAGCCAAATTATTATTATACTTCGACCCCCTCCCCCCCCTCAGTGTGTGGATGCCCATGTTTCTGGATGGCTCGGTAGGAGTCCACATCGCACAGCTGGTCGTTAAATGAAAATCAGTTCCTCCCATCTCATTCTCACACATTCGCACACAATAAACTACCTCTACCGTTCCTAGCCAATCTGCAGGCACCCCGTCTATTTCACGGTCCAGTTTATATGCTGTGTGTGTCACTCCTGTCGTGTCCTGTCCCTGTATATACCACACATCTGCTATAATTAGGGGCAGGAGAGGGAGCCTTGGCTTCAGGGGCTCACATGGGAGCCCACATTGTTGTCATTGCGTTAAGGGCCTATAGCCTATAGTGGTTTATCGCTGTATTAGCTCTGCCCATCAGATTAGACTGGACATGAGCAGGGTGACTGAGACCTACAGAGTAAATGAGCAGTAATGGGCACTGTGTTGAACACTGTGAGAAATGTACTGTGCTGGTGTCACACTGATATGGAGTCAGATCAGACATATTGTTGCCTACTTTCATGAGAAGCCTTCATTCCCCAGCTGTGTTTTCAGTCCATCAATTTGAAACACAGCTGTAAAGATTGAAGAACTGTGCTCTATCTTGCTCTCTCTCACTCACATCACACGCTCATTTTCCAGACAGTTGCGTGAATTAATAGCAGACCGGGTGCTTACAGTGCCACCTGCTCTTCATTCAGTCTGGAGATGTGCACTGTGGGGCTGCCAGCACTCCAGGTCGTAGCTGTCTACCCAACCGGACGTCTTCCAGGGAACTTCCACCAAGCATGTCCTTCCAGCCTCTCCTGTGCTTTGTAGTAATTACATGAAGCATACACTTCGTCACTCAAAGAAGAATTAAATCAGTGCCTTGTCAGCATCTTATTCAGCTGTTCCGTAGAAGAGAAGATCTTCCATTTCGCTCTCCATTTTCTTTTTTTTATATTTTGATTTTGCCATAGACACAATAATAATCCCTCCCAAGAATACACAGATCTGCTTGACGCTCTGTTTGATTCTCTGTGGGATTGTAGAATCCAATTTAGTGATGGATCTTTTAGTTTTATGCCAGACAATGCCATGTGCCTCTGTCAGGCAGCAGTGCTTTGACGGCATGTGCAGCGTGAACCTGAGAATTAGTCAAGATGAGTGATGGTGTGTTCAAGGTGAAAACTAACTCTTTAGCTTATGCTCATCTATCTTCCTTCTCACATTCACAGGATCATGGCGCTCGGTGAACACATATTCCGCAACAGTGCCCACCAAAAACCTGTGTTGTTTAAAGCTAATGAAGAACCAGCTGGTTTAACTGTCCTCAAGCTGTAATAAAGTGCTCAGGGAAACTTCCTGAGTAACCTCCTCTGTGCTGTACAAGGGCAAACGTTCAGGCTAACAAACTGCACAAACCTATCATTACTCAGTGACTAAAGGAACACCAAGCGTCAACAGTTAGCTTTTGCTATTCTTGACAGCACAAGAATAGCCTTTTTTATTAGCTTTTCTAGAAAAATAGAATTGCCTTCCAAGAAAGTATGAAGAAATCACCAAAGAAATCTGCAGCATGTAATCAAAGTGAGGCCATGTGATGAAGAGCGTGGTGTCAGCCAGGGGAAATGGTTATCTTTACAGGCTCCTCTCATTTGCCACTGGCCGTGGATCTGTTCTCTGCAGCTGTGGGCACAAGCACAAGCACAACACACACACACACACACACACACACACACACACACACACACATCCAGACATAAACAAGAAAAATTGATTACCACCTCCTCCTGATTGCAGCCCCTCTGTCTTCTAAACCTAAATTACAACTCCAGACACAAAAGCATTCCCTGTAGCTGAAGCACACTAAATCAATCTCACCCACTCTCCAGCTCCTTCATTGTCAAATAAAAAGTACAACCTTTTGAGAGACAATTGAAAAGCCACAGAATGCAAAATATGCCATGTAGGACAACACGGTCTGCCCTTCATGACCTTGCACTTCATGTCCATGGCTATTGCACATCTTGAGGACAATATCTTGATAATTCTTCAAGATGCACAGCAAGATTGATATCAAAGCTTTCAACAAATGTTATTTATTGTCCTAGAATGTGAGTGGAATTTATTATCCAAATACAGTGTTTAATTTCCTCCATGCGGCTTCATATATTCCCTCCACATCCTTGAAACAATTGGACATTATTCCTCCAGGAACCCTATCTGTCTAATTACCCACTGACTTTACACTCCATTGATTTGAATTTTTAGCTATTCAAATTTTACAATACGTTGCATTTTAAACACTGACAAAACTACTTAAAATTCAGTGATTAAACTCATTGAAGTATATCAGCAGTTTTGAGAGTACATTATCTACTATGGAATACTTTACATCCACAGCCCCCGCTTATGGTAGAGATTCAAGTGCCCCCACCACCACCACCACTCCCCCCATTCATTATATGTATCTGTAATGATGTAATAATTTCTCTCTCACACACCACCTTCACTTCCCAGCGGCATTCTCTACACTTGGTCCCCGGTATTGTTTATCATATGTATCACAAACCATTCTTTAATGAGTCCCTATCCGTCACTCAGACAAGGCGCTTGAGAATGAATCTGAGACCTTGTCCTTAGCAAGGGCCATTATGTGTAATGGTTGTCAGCTGTTTGGAATGCATTACCCATGTGCCACTGAAATGCGCTCATTTGTACCCTTGTGTAGCGTTGGAGTGCGCATGAGCACTCTTATTCAATAGCAGATATTGGAAAAGTTGCCAACCTGAATGGATCTCTGCGATTTTGCCTATTCTCAAAAAAATGTGTCCGTGTGAAATGACTGAGGCTTAGAAGTGTCATTGACAGAGAGATGAATTCATTATCTGTCAATTACCCTTGCGTGAAGTTGGCTGACTTCCTTCTTGGATGATGACTCATCATCAGCGTCAACAAGGACGGTGCTTCTACCTGGGATCCTACAGTTCCCCCCCCCCCCCCCCCCCCCCCCAAAAAAATGAGTGGCAATTTCACTCTGTTTTTCTATTAGCACACAACCTTCTGCAATACACCTGAATAAGCTACACTGAAATTGTGTTCTTAGAAACCAGTTAAATGAACCACACACATAAGAGTCTCAGTAAGTAATGTGCAAGTTCGATGGAAGTCCTATATGTGAGTATCAATGTGGTATGAGGTCAATTTAGGTAATACTTTACTACACAAAACACAAACTCATGAGTGTTTAACTAACGAGCAAGGAGCTATGTGTAACAAAATAAGATGTATAAATCTAAACGCTGCTACCCACTTGATGTGCACCATCAAGCAGAGACACATCAGCTATGCAGAAGATCATTATGAACTTAAGCATATTAAACTCACAAAATGTGTAGCTTGAAGCAGAGAGTTTTTCTTAATGAAACATTATGTAGCATTGATAAGCAGCAGATGATCATCAGTTCATTACAAGGTTACAAGCTTCATTTATTGTCATTGTACAAAACAGACTTGACCAACGAAAATGCAGTTTGTAGTATTTTGATGCGTCAGAAAATTACAAAACTATATGTGTAGGGTGGAGGATGAATATACTAATTTCTCACAACATTTCTCAGAGCCTGAAGGAAATAAGCTGCTCTGAAGTCTGTTGGTACGGCATATTATACTTCTGTCTCTCTTGCCAGACGGCATCATGGTGAAAAGGCTGTGGCTGGGGTGAGCTTTGTCTTTTAATATCCTTTGAGCACTTCGCGGGCACCTCATCTCACCAATATCACTGACGCTCGGTAGATAGATCCAATGATGTTCTGGGCGGTTTTAATCTCCCGCTGTAGAGCCCTCCTGTCCTGAGCCGTGCACATCTCATGCCAGTTTGTAATGTTAACATTGCTCCTCTGTAAGACTCAACAAGAAGTTTCCATGAGAATTACAGCCAGTTTTGAGCTTTCTTCACCAGTATGGAGATGTGCATCTGCCAGGTCCTGCCCTGTGTTTGTTTTCTCCTCCCCTTTGCAGGTCGTCAGTGTGCTGGCACACCTGGGCCAATGAGGATAAGCCTACAGAGCTAGCCAGTTCAGGCTGCCTTCCTCTCCCTCCTCCGTGGTCGTTTGGTTTGTTTGCTCTGTCTTGTTTTTCCTTTTAGCGTGCAACACCATCAGACACTATTCCTCACTCCCAGGACTTACTGATTGGTCACACCTCATTATTTGTTTATTAAATTACATTCTTTACTAAATTATGAGTAACCAACCTTTGTGTTGTCTCCCTCATTTTGTAAGATAGTTCATGACACTCGGGTAATGAAAGGAATAGCATTTGTGTAAACCTGTTCTAATTTGCCAGTTTGTCTGAACCTTTTGTTCTGGGTAACTGAACTTGGGTGCAAAATTTGAGAATTGTTTGTGGATATTGTTTGGGTTGAGGAAGCTTTTTTAAGTCTGGTGCTCAGTGGTAGTATTTGGTGGGTTCACAATGACTTTTGGGCCTAAAGTTTAGCCTTTTGTTTGGAGTCTCTTCCCCATGGTAAGTCTATCCCATGGGTTTTACTTAGGGAATCAAAGGTGTCAACTTTTACGTGGTGGTGATGGGTGGAGCAATATGGCCATGGGTTTTTGGTAGTGGCTGCATAGCGATTGCTTTTCACTCCCACTGTTTTTTGTGATTGAATACCTCTTGCCGGTAACTGCCTGAAGACTAGGGTTGAGTTAAGGTAGGTAATATTTGTTTTATTTTGTCTCTTTATCAGAGGTTTAAGAGTCTCTTTCTGAGGAGTTATTTGAAAGTGTACAAAAGAACAACTATTAACCATGGTTGAGCACTATGCTATTGAAGCATGAAACGTGTTAAAAAATATATTGTTGGAAGTTGGAATACTGGTAACTGAGGATATGAGTAAGCAACCCTTAGTACTCCAGCAGTCAACCCGGTGGCTCTAACATTTGAACAACAAAGGGAACTGCTAATGTTACAGTTTGAAAATGAAAAAAGTAAACAACAAAGGGAATTTGACAGGCAGGTAATACAAACACAGGGCAGGTTGAGCAGACACACAGGAGGGGTTGTCACTCATGCGATGTAACCAGTCGGCTATCAAGGCGATGTAGCCAAAGATTTTTGTGCCTGTCGTCTTTTGTGACACTTAAAAATATTATCCAAAGATTTCTGTGCCTGGGCCTAGGGAGCATGCTGGAGGCCAGCCAGGGGCTGAGGAAACAGTATTAGGGGTATTGGGTAAGAGTTGGAGGACCTGGGGTTGGACTGTTCAATTACCTCAATTTTAGAGGGTAACCTCTCCTCTTCCTCATGTACTTTGTTTGTTTCCACTCCATGGACCCACTATCAATACAATGCTGTTGCAATTATTACCATCAGCAACCATTTGGAATGATTGGATTTGCTCCAAAGGCTGAAAAATAGACTAAGGCTGTATCATATGGTCGACTTCGCACTGCTGTGAATCCGTAATTGGATAAATTGCACGCTAAGAAAGCCATTTTCCTGAAAGGGAATAAAAAAAGGACAAATGTGCCGATGTCAGTTTAGTTTAGTTTTTTCTCCTCACAAAAATAATTACTGCATGAAATAGCTCTCATAGCACTGGGCAGCTGTATGAAATAGAATATTCATGTCATAGAAACTGCTGTCTCACATACAGTTGCTCCAATGGCTGAGATTTTCATTTTAAATGCCTAACCTCACACAGATTTGAAAAGCCATGCAGAGTAGAATAGTCAATATGTGTACGCCAGTGGAGGGATAGATCTCGGGGGGACCATGCTGAATGCTTTGCACTGTGAAGGTTTCATTTGGGCCCCAAGCATTTACACAAAACAGCATTTTACCCTAGTAAAAACAAATAGAAGACAAAGGTTCAAGGCAGTCTTCTTGTCAGAAAGAAATGAACAGTACAGTTAATAATAAAGTTTCTATGTTTTGGCCATAGACTGGAAAATAACCCCTTGTAGCACTTTGCAAAGCTGTAACACTACTGAAGAATGAACTTATTCTCTTTGTATACCTTTTTCTAACGTTCTGAGGGTAAAGATGGTTAAGAGGTGTTTAAATTCAGCTTCCGTAGAGCACCTTCACACAAAGTGCTTACTGAGCCTTGGTCATTCTGTCACTGTTTGGAGATAGTGGCTCATGTCAGCAATTAATCACTGCAATTTTGCAAGCTTTTGGAACAATGGAAGGGGTTTTTGATGTCTAAAGAAATCTAAGGTGAGACATAAAAATAAATAAATGTACTTTCTTTTGTAATGAGGACACTCTTTAGGAAATATATTCCAGGGACTCTGTTCTATTTAATTTACTGTACGGACAGAGACAGATTGTAATCTGGTCATTCCCCTTGTTTTTATTTGTTTATTTTCAGGTCACCTGCATTGCTTTGACATTTCATCCAATCATTGATAAAATAAATGAAACATGGTAGGCAACTTTTGATTAATTTACCAAAGCAATCTCCTCCATGAAACATTACCTAAATAGACAAATCCCCCTGATCATAACATGCGGCTATAGCATCGGAGGGACACTGGGTGTTTCAAAGTGGCAATATCCCGCGGATTGCTGCATTGATATTACACTTTAATGCAATCTCAGGAGCCACTGAGCAGCCCAGTTTGATTGGATAATACCGGCACATTGAGCTCTCAGGCATAAATCTTCATTCCTATGTATAAATCACTCAAAATAGAGCAAGGGGATTTGAGTCACAAATCCAAAAAAGCAATAACCATGAAGGAGGAAAAGTCCAATACAACACATTTCCACATTCCACTGAGCAGTAACTGTTATGGCTTGGAAGGAGCCCAGTAGTATAGGATGTAGACACGAAGCTCTTCAAAACACTTTTAAATGAACCAATCATCCCTGTAATTGTTATGGAGACAGTCAATCAGGAGGTAAATCCAACGCTTGTTGAGGACACTTGAGCACATGATGAGGAAGAAGCAACAACTACAGTATATAACAAGGACTGTGAGGAGTGTTGTTTTTTCACCTTTTTTTTTTTCATGAAAAGAGCATCTGCAAACCACTGCACATAACCAAGATGTGTCTGTGTCAAGGCATCTCATACATTTCTTATTCTACACATCATGAAAAAAGCCGGTATATCGGAAAGTCCACTTTTCTGTAATTCCAGTCAGGGGTGTGACATTATTCTCAAGGCAGTTCCAGTCCGCTCCGGGTGAAATGTGGCTACCCACAGAAATCAAGGTCAGAGTATCACCTACTCCTAAAGGAATATTTGGCCCACGATTTAATATTCTGCAGATTTTTTTCCCTTCTGTAAAACATTACAATAGAGCTGTTGGAGCACTACTGACCTTGAGACCTGTCACTCACTACATTACTTTATTTATTCACTGCCCGCTTTGAGGTTCACGGTAAAGTCTAAGTTACTTGACTTCAAAGTCCTCTTTGATATTTCTTTCCCGTAGCATCAATGCCCAAACTACTGACCACAGAGATTATTTCAAGAGAGTAGTGGATCTGATCTATAAGTCAGAGTTCATTAAGATTAGATCTCACTTTATGGGCAGTATTATGCACAAAGGAGCTCTGTGCAATGATGGGTTGAGATTGTGTTCATCACAGATACCCAACCAGAGGACACCACTGGACAGTGCACAGTGAAGGTCTCGGCATCACAGAAAAGTGCTGGGCTGCCACCTAATGGTCCAGCTTCATTGTCTGTGTATAAGTGGTGCATGAACATTTTAACCATTTCCCAATTGGTGATGGCTTTTATCCAAAGCTCTTTAAGCCACCACGACTACGCACATTTATAGTGAATCCTCCACCAAACCCCAGCAGTGTTATAGAATATTTTAAACAGGGATTTACAAGCTGAGTTTAATTAGAATCAGAACATAAATTGGACTGGCAAACAAGTGTTAAGAAATAAGGCTATAGTTGGGTTAATGGCTTAACGACATACATCCTTAGGGTACAAGTTCACACTGGCATCAATGTGATTTGTGGGTCTGACATTTTTTGTCTGCACCAAGATAACAAGAATAAATGAACAGCAGGCAAGAGGGCTTGATACATGTGGCTTGAATTAAAGAGACACAGACAGAGATGCTTGTATTCATGCCATTCCCTTTTTCACATTGGTCCCCAGAGTGATTGGCACTGCAATCACCGGAGAGTTTCCTGGCACCATATCCAACTGTTTGTGAAAGCAGAGCGTAGTCAAGAATTCATATTCATACAGTGTCTTTCAAGTATCACCTTCTCAGAGTATTCAGACTCAGGGCACACTCTGTTGGTACTTTGGCCGTGGAGGTGCATCAAAGCATCCAAATAATTGCACCGGTAGCCAACGCCATATGATATCGAGATGGTTTAGCTTGCAAGGAAACCACTCTATATACTCCATGTAGATAAAACAACTCTTCCTTTGGGCAAAATGTAATTATCTTTCCTTTTATCTGTCATTGGAACCTTTTCTGCAAATGGACTTTTATTTTATTTTATTTGGTTGATCACCCAAGGCTTGGTATCTACATTAGGCTCCTGAGTAATGGTATCATAGAGGTCTGTTCAGTCTGTAACTATATATTGAATCTGCTGTATTTGCCGTGGGTTTCCATTGTAAATAAGATTTGAAATCCCAATGTGGCCCATTTGATTCAGATATGCTGCAGGCACTTCTAGAGGTATCAAACGCTTTCTTCTAAATAAATGAGCAGAAAAATAAACAGAAATGCAGTGTGAGTCAGAGGCGGATGCCATCACACAGAAACTGATGCAGCCAAATGTTTTCTCAGTAGCCATATAGTCCTGATAACGAATATTATTAATTCCCAATCACTATTTATTAACACAAAACACCCACTCATACATGCATGCTACTTATTGCTCTTTCATGGTTACATTTTTACAAATTCAAAAACCTTCGTATCCAGTGCCAGTTAAGTCTATATGACCCTACTCCAATGCATTTTCCATATTTTACATTCTACCCAGTGTCAGTCTCTCTTACGATACAGCATCTTTAGTCTCTACAGCTGTAACCATCTGTAACCATCTGTATGCTTTGCTGCATGAATTCACATAGTGAGATACTAATTTACTTCTGAGCCCTTTACCGTGTCATACAGTACCCCATCACGCCTTTGCACCAAAAAAAAAACAAGTTTGATACCAAAATAAGATCCTGCACGTTTAACACAGTTAATGCCGTGAATCTGATTCAGGTGTAAGTTCTAAAAAGAAAAGCCCCACACTATAAATAAAAGCATAGAAGCCAACACACTGCATTAATGTCTGCAGCACCTCATTAGCATGGTCATTACTGTTCACCTCAGTGCGCCTCATTGTCCACAAGAGGTCAGACATTAACAGCAGAAGTCATAAATACTGTATTTAACGTCCCTTCCTCTTTACGGCAAAATGCTGCTGCACGTCGAGGCCAGAGTGCAGAGCTTTTTTTTTTTCTTTTTTTTTTTTCATGTGTAATTTTATTGTGTAATCAGCATTTTGGTTTTCAATGGGGAGAAGTTGGCACAGGCCACCGACATCCAAATAAAGCTTGTCTCTTCGGTGTTTGATCATGTGTGCAGTGCAGAGGGTTCACGTATTTTGTATTTACTTTTCATCATGTAAAGTACGCCGTGGCCTGGCCCACTTGACTGTGGAAGTGTTTGTCACGCCTTCTCCGTAGGAGGCAGGTTCATACCGCCACTCGATCCCGTGTCTCGGATATACTTTTAGTAGTTGCGCAACTTAACAGTTCACACAGAACTATGGGACCGGGAGTGAGAAATAGTGACCAGCTGTCCCGTTCTGAAGGTGTCATGGCAAAAGAAGAACTTACCTTATAATGCTCTGTGGTGATTGTAACCTCTACTGAAGTCGCGTTCATTTTTTTTTTTATTTTCACAAAAACCTGGGAATATTTGATTGTCGAGGTCTCGAAAAGAACGCGTGCTGTCAGTGGTTCGGTGGACTGACTTTTCAAGCAGGAATGGCCACTGCAAGACTTGATTACGTTGCTCCGTGGTGGACATACTGGCTGCACAATTTCCCCCACTTCAATTTATTTTTCCAGTCGGTCGACAACACTTTTAAGCCGGAGGAGGCGAGCTATCAGCAGGTTGGTAAATGTACTTGCGCGTCAAAGCGCACGTAGTTTCAAAAGAATCGCATCAGAAAACTCCGAGCTCTTGTGCACCACTGACGGTGGTAAACAACATAGTTAGATTCAGATTTCAACAAAAAGTTGTTTTCAACAAACCGCTGTGTTGACTGATAAACGCTGTTTTTTTTTAATGTTTTTTTTTCTTCTTCTGTCTCTGTTGTTCATCTTCAAACGCTGCAAAGTGTTGGTGTCGATGTCAGGATGGGAGAGCCCATACCGCACAGTAGTTCTCACATGATGACACATGACCTGTATTAACTAGGCTGTAAAATAGTTCAAGTAGCAAACAACATGAATCTATATGTTTGCAAGTTTGCACACAGTGCTTGGAGAGACACAACTAACTCTTTGTTATAACAAGCTTATTCTTTATTACCGTGGAACTCTCAGCTTTACCATGTATATTACCCCCACTGTATTTTATGTACTTTTTCATGCAGCCGTGTTAATATATATATAGCTAAGTAAAAGAGGTAAAAACATCACACTGGGTGACTGCTCATTCTACGTAACACTACAAACAAGCTACTCCATGTAAGAGATTGGATTGTATTAGACATATTTTTCAGAGTGTAAAGCTATTCTTTTTTCAAATTAAGTATTTCAGTTTTCCCAGAGTACATTTATGGCCATTTGAGGCCATGTGAATGTCCCAAACTGTCATGTTTAGTTATGCGGACCGACTGTGGGCAGCAGGACCAGAGTCATTATAGATAAAATGGGCTGAGGGATGGGGAAAAACACATGGGTTTTTCATGCTCAGTTGTTGCCGTAGTTTTCCATCTGCAGTCAATCACTTCATTATCGCTGTTATGTATTGTGCCATCATATTATGGACTTAATTTCCTTCGCTTCTTGTTTGCATGACTAGCCACAAAAGAATTGGATTTGTTATTTGTCTGCAAATAGCTTGGATTTATTCTCACATAGCTTACAGTACAAAAGAGTCACTTGACGGGCATAAATTTAATTAAAAATCACTAATGAAGTTCATATGAGCCAACACTGCATTCTTTGATTTATTCCAACAAAATAATGTTTATTTGTTGCTTGACAGATAATGCTGTTTCCAAATCTAATTTTCGAAAAATTGTGGACATATTGCTTTACTGAATGAGGATAACATTGCATACGGATCTTATTTTCAACTTGGAACGACTCATGACAGCCATTACTGTCTGGGCTATATTAAAAAAATACAACAGTCCTCCTCAAGAAATATGAACAAGTTTATAAGTGTGTGTGTGTGTGTGTGTGTGTGTGTGAGAGAGAGAGAGAGAGAGAGAGAGAGAGAGAGAGAGAGTGTCTGTGGTTAAGTGCACATCCGTGTGGCACTGCTTGCTCCTTTTTGCCCCATTCATTTACGAAGAAGCCGTTACCAAGGATCTCTGAGCTCTGGCTTGTTTATTTTAATGTGCCTCTCTCTTCATCTATCAAGGTCCATGTGGGTCATTGAATCCCAGCAGTGTCACACTGGCACAGCTGAGCACCAGTCAGCGAGGAGTGAAGAGTGCCACGGTGGCATCAGACACTGTTGGTAGCCTACAGGGCTCACACAGCCCCTCAAGCCGGAGAATAATTCATGTTCTTCATTTGTCATGCTCATCTGTTGTCTTTTGAGGAAAGTAGAAAGTGTAGAGCATCCACAGAACCATTTCCTTGTGCTTGCTGTTTAGTGTTTAATTAAATTAGACAGGCATACATACTTAAAACTACTTTATACAAACATTCTTTTGGGAAGATACAAGATCAATGACCTTCCGGTCAATTACCGCAGACACTGTATTTATTTTCTGTCTCTCCTTTCCTCCTCCCTCTTGTGCATCCTTACCCTTGTTATGGCATTGCAGCCTGTGGAAATTGAAGTGCCTGCCTGTCTAATTACAAAACAATGGAGTGGAAAATTAGAGAAGAGAGTGGAACTAGCAGAATGAAGGGCCTGAAACTGAGTTATGGTGACAGAAAATCTAACCAGGGTTGAAACCACTGTAGATTCTACACACTGCATCGCTTGGCTCATCAAAGGTATCCTCAAAAACCGATGATTAGCAAATCATTGGATTAAGGTTTTGGCCTGGATGCCAGTTAAGGAAGGGCATCTCAGCTGACACCGTGTCGGTATTGACCTACTTCGTTGAAGACACAATCAATGTTACGTCACTGGCTCAGCTCTATTTTTTTCCTGTGCAGTTACATTCAAAATATTCAAGTGGGCATGGCTGGTATTTCTTTTCGCCCATCATTTATCTTGTTTTGTAAAGTAATGTTCATCCACACCCCAGCTATACAGTATTTATTACTGTATGCTTGTTCACTCATCCTGAGCACTGTTTTTGTGAATCTAAGGGCAAAATAAAGCTCAGCATGACATAACTTGAAACAGAGTTTAAATAATGAAGGACTATGCAAAGAATATGCAAAAGAATATAATTTAAATTCAGCCACAGTGTCAATGTCATCTAAATGGAATAATTAGTCACACACATTGTACTCAAGGAACAGCTCTGCTTAGTCAGCCAGACCCAAACTTTCTGAACTTGTGTGCACTAAAACCAGAGTGCAAACTATTTGCAAGTAAAACCAATGTCATGCTTTTCTCTTGTCTTTAAAGTAACATAAAGCTGTTTTGAATTTGAGTCCACTAAATGTAATGCCCCCTAGTTATGATAAACGCCACGGGAGCCCCAGTTGGGACTTTTTGTTTCCAATATGCAGAAAGTATCAGCCAAAACAAATACCAATATTTGTGCAGCAGTGTAGGCACTTTTTAAATGGTTGGCTGCTGTAAAGACAAACATATTAATTGGTGTGTCTGCTGCCTTTAGATGGCATATGCATTGATAAATAAGCTACTGGGAGCTATAACTAAATGGTCATATGACTTGTCTGTAAGAAAAGAAACAGGATTATAAACTGATTGGTGTAAAGCAAGAAATATCCCCCCAAGTATAATCTGATGCAAATAAACAATGCCATATTTTGGTCTGCCTTGGAGCATACTGCCAATTCTATATTTCTATAATCTCTATGTACTGATAACAGCTTTACGGAGAATAAAATAAAAAAAAAACAAGGACCACGGGGATTTATAATGAAATAGTCTGTGTTTCATGTACATACAGACTTTCAATACAGCATTCCTTGCTTCTCTACAGAGTGTTTCTCTCCATCCTTCAGGCTTTGACTATTTTGTACGCTCAGAAATCACAAGACCGAATGAAAGCCATTGTGTCACATGATTCTCAACTCCCACAGCCTTGGCTAATTTCTGTTTCCCTCTGAGCCACAGTCAAAGTTCTGCTGTGGCAGAAAAGTCAACATTCTCTGGTTGCTTTTTTTGCCCCAAGACCTCAGACTTCTATGTTTCTGTCCCCTTTTGCTACAGTCAGCAGTGATGATAATGATCATTTGATGAGGTAGCTACACGCTAACCTCAACAATATCTTTACACATGAGTGTTGTCTGATACTGGTGGGTTGTTTTCACTCAGGCTGTCAACCTTTCGGGTGGTAGGGTCACGTAGCTTGACATCTCAAGACCAGCTATCTGCCTCTTTAGAGGTATTTGTGGATATAATCTGCTGAAAAGTTCTTTGTCTTGACTTCAACTAATGGAATTTGTTGCTCTCTTTTCTCTCTCCACTTTCCTGTCCCAGTCCCTGATATTTCTAGCATGTGTTGGTGCAGTGGGTCTGGGTCTGTGCCTGCTGGTTGTGATGATATGCCTGGTCTGCATATGTTGCTGCCGCAGAGACATAGATGAAGACACCAAAAGGCCTGAAACCTGCTGTCTCACCTGGTCTGTTGTCATCACCGGTCTCATCATATGGTGAGTCTGAAGGGTTGAATGGTCAAACAATTCCATTGTGTTTCACACACGTGATGACTCTACATATGAGCATTAAGTTTTGGATTTAGCGTCTCATCTACTTTGAAAGAACACTGCAACAATGTCATCCAGACATTCAGGTAATCGGGGCTAACTTTAACAAAGCATGGGGCTGTCAAAGGATATGATGCTCAAATTCGAATATCAGTCAAATTATTTGACTCTATTTTATTCCATACAAGATTTACAGTACAGTGCTAATGCGCAGCTCCACTACCTGCTTGTAACTAAAGGATCAACCCTTTCTTTCGAAAGAATACAAATAAGGGTATTTCTAGCAGGCATCAGCATTGTCAGCAGGGCCCCTGATCAGCTGAGTGATCAGACTGCTAAATCCATCAGCTGACTGTTCAGCTGACCACGACCGCCAAAACTTTGACCGCTGATTGCTTAGCTTCATCCATTTAAATGCTCTACCAAACCATAATGCTGCAGCTTCTAGATTTGGCCTGGTCTTTTACAATATTGTCGTGTGCTTTGTCTATTGTTAACTGTAAATTTGACATTGTGTACCAACATCATCTGATATTGTCACAGGTATCTAGGCAAGGATCTTCCAAAAAGCTTCCAGAGCCATGTTGCCGAACATAATTGTACTATTGATATTATACTTTAACAAAAATGATCCTGTCAGAAACAAGAGAATCCAGGTGGCAGTCTCCCTAATGAGTCACCAAAAAGGCTTGACTGAATTTGCGTATGGATCCGCTCAAACTTGTGACATTTATCTGAGTGTTGGGCTTTAACTTTGTTAACTTTCTGTGTAGATACCAAGCTGCTCCAGCACACAAGGCCTTTTGTGTTGTTAAGTGACTGAGTGTGATGATGTTTAGCATAGAGGCTCTGGTCTCTGCTCAGAGCTCTCATCGCTCTCTTTAGAAACTTGTTCCAAGGGACATTAGTTTATTCCTCTCGACAAATTATATATTTTATAATTTATGGATGCAGCATCCAATTAGGTAATTTAGCTATAAATTAACAAACAGTCGTTACATTACAGGTTAGGTTTTTAAGTACTGCCTGCTCCCTCTAAGCTTACTTGCTGATGCCAGCATTTTATCTTTGGCTTGAGATTGTGAGGTTGTTCCTTTTGACATGTTTTTAATTTTTAATACCTATGACTGATGTTATTGCTGGGAGTGTTAAGCTGTTGCAGCACAATTGAAAATGGGCTTGGTAGACATTTTTGATGGCTTTTGTTGCTGGATTGGATCAAAGTAGGCTTGTACAGAAACGCAAAGAGATGCATATAAAACGGAAAATTGTCATATATGATATGGCACTCAACTGCACATATTTTGTTCTCTAATTATGCTGGGTCATAGGATTTTTTATTATGAGTTCATGGCATTTAGGAAAGATCTAATTGTTCACTCCTTTCACTTTTTTCCAGCTTTTAATTCAGCATGATACTCAAAAAGAATTACATCTCAGTCGCCCCGCAGAAAATAGAAAAAGGATTTAAGAGCCGCTGCACCTCTATTTCTGACCCAAGGAGAATGAACGGGGGTAAATTAAGGTTAACAATAGCAAACAAATCTAATACTCTAAAAATCCTTCCTGCCTGTGTCAGTTTCTGTTAACCCCTGATGCAATTTATTATTGCAGCATTACACTGGTCTCCACAGAATCAAGGCATTTATCTGCTATTACTTGTTCATCCAGCTGGCCGCATGTTCTGCTCACAACATGCTTTGAATACTAAGATGCAATTGTCCAGTCATAACACAGTCTGTGAAGTGATCCATCCTTGCAAGAACAAAGGCACTAAATATCCTGGAGTGCACATAAGCTCTAGTGATATTGCTTATTGTGTTGCTTTCCTTTAGCTACTGCAGACAGCCTTTTTCAAAGCCACAAAAAAATCCTAATGCTTCCCTGGAGGCTACACACATGATGCCCTGTGTCATTACTGTGTCGTTAGTGAGTTTTTCTTGTCGCTGACATGTCAATAGGTTGGCGACAGGGTTGATGAAGAGCTCATTGTTCAGGTTGCTGCAGATCAACTGAAATGTGAAAATGTCTTGAAAAGCTTAAAGCAAGTGGTCTTTAACCGGCTGAATGATGTAATTTTTTTAACCACAAACTCACATCTTTGCCATGTGTCTACCTCAACATATAAGTCACTGTGAAAGTAAACTAACACTTAGTTTCCCTTTATTGTGTTGGTCTGTACATGTGTTATCCCAGAAACAACAATCCTGCTCTGACTTCCTCTTATCTGAAGTTTGATTGATGAGCTCTATCTTCTAGCTACGGAAAATGCCCCTAAATGCAGTTGAAAGTGTTACTAACCTCTGACCTTTGTGTAGAGTGACCTCATCGCAAGTATGATGAAATTGTGTCATCGCTCATGTCACTGTGGACTGCTGGCATAGGGGTACACTGACTCAGGGGGTTAGGACATTAATCATCCCCATAACAGAGGCTCTGAAAATCTCAGGCTGCAGGAAGTTGGCAAATAGGGATCCTTAGCCATAAATGGGATAACAAGTTAGTGCTGAAAATAAACGGTTTGATACAGTATGTTGAGCTCAGAATGTATGTGTGAGAGAAAGGGGGTCAAACAGATAGAAGTAATACGATGTATAAGTGAAGGAAGTAGCACAGGACAAAACTTGTTTCTCAGATTGCAAATTTTTTACTAAACTTTATCAAGACATAATACAAAATAAGGATAAAACTTATTGTATTTCAAACCATATATGCCTTAATTTATCCATGAATCTGATGAACATTTTTCAGTTGGCAATAGCATGTTTTAATATATCAATGTACAACAATAAAAGTTCAAAAGTAAGAAGAAGATTATAGAAAAACAATACAAAGCGTGGAGCAGCTTAATGACATGTAGTGCAAAAGCGCTTTGGGTGATCGTAGGACTGTTTTGGTGCTGTACACGTCCATTTACCAAGATACATATCTCCCCTAAAGCATCAATGTTCCCCCTTTAAGAGTTGTGAATAACATTTATTTGTCTTACTTGTCCACTAATAAACTCATGCAGTCTGTTATCAAGAAGTACCATGATAAAATAAACTAATTAATTCATTATGTTTATTTATTTACTCGTTAAATCTGAATCTCTGTTTCACAGTTCGGCCGTGGGAGTGGGTTTCTATGGTAACAGTGAGACCAACGATGGCGTGTACCAGCTGACCTACTCGCTCTACAGTGCCAATCACACATTGGGTGGCATCAACAATCTGGTGAGAGAAGCATGCCAAGCTCCCTTCAGTCTACAGTCGTATTAGCATCACAAATATTAGATAGATGATAGATATGTTAGTGTTGTAAATAATATAGACTGTAATTTTGCTGTGAATGAATTGTCCCATGCTTTGTATATTTTGGCTTTTATTTTCAATTAATAATATTTTTGATTAGCTATGATGACACAAAGCACAATCTTACTCAAAAAAAGTGATTTACAGCTGGCAGACACCAGAATCCCCTCCTCTACTAATGGGGTGTACATCTGTCTCAAAGCTAGCACCTCACTGTGGGGGGTCTGTATCCGCTTTTTGTCACAGTGAAGAAATTGAGGTGACTGCTGCCTCAGGATTTGTAAATATGGGATTCTTGCTATACAACTGCTGACCTGCATTCGGGGGAGTTACTTGGGAGGCTTAGAGGGGAGGAGGGATAGGGAAGAGGAAGGAGAGCAAGGGAGTCAGAGCAAGGCCCTGCGAGAAGCAATAATCTCAATGAGGAAGAAGAGGATTAACTGCATCTGCAGTGCATTAATGGATGTAAAGCCTCTCCTCTTTCCATCTCTCTCAGTCTTACTATCTATACTGTGTGTGTGTGTGTGTGTGTGTGTGTGTGTGTGTGTGTGTGTGTGTGTGTGTGTGTGTGTGTGTGTTTGCGCGCATGTCCATGCCACTATTACACATCAACTTAAAGGCCTCATATGCACACATTGTTTTCATGTGTCGACCTTAACAGCTTTGTGTGCACTCTTTTCATTGTGTTTGCTTTAGATTTAGATTTAATCCATTTGTAGCTCACACGTGTGATACGACAATTTGGGTCATGATGGATAAAAGGGATAATTATAAAAAATACCCTTAGTTGCCAGTTTGTTATGGCCCTGCAATAAATCCTACACTCATGAAAGTTTTGTTTTGTTGAAACTGTTTTGGAGAGGTGTTGTTTCAACTTTGTGGCATTTTGGAAGCTCTATCCACTCTCTTGTTGTTATAAATGTGTGGAAATAAGTGGATTTATTATTAGAAACATATCTCAGTATAATTCAATATAATTCAACAGCATCGCAAATTGCATCCTCCAAATTGACCATGAAGTTGAATCAACCTCCCTAAAGGAGTTTCAGTTGTATTGGACTGCATTCAGCTCAATATAACAAATAATCTGAAATAGGGCTGTAGTTTGCAGTGCAACATTTTCTTTGTGCTGTAGGAAGTAAATGGGATTCAGCTCTGAGGATTTCACTTCCGTACTACTGAGTTTCTCTGCAGTAACTTGGTATTGATTTGATCCTGATGCATGATGTATACAATGACAGCATGATAAACATATATGTTCCCAGGGGAATCAAAGGCTTTCTCACTTGCAGGATCATAGCAGGATGTAATGTACTCCACTTACAGAGCTGATGAGCTGGCCGGCTGTCCATTCAATAAAGCCAAAGCTGCTTTAGTCTGTGTTTATTTCTATTAAGTTGGTTCAAAATTTCAAACATCATATTTATCCAGTGAAGTACATTGGCACAAAAGCAACCAAATGTCTCTGATTGACGAGGCTCTTGGGAGGTTAGTGATTTACACTAGGAGCTGTTTGGCACTTTTGATGGCTTGTTAAAAATCT
Source organism: Ophiodon elongatus (assembly GCA_016806645.1). Lineage (NCBI taxonomy): Eukaryota > Metazoa > Chordata > Actinopteri > Perciformes > Hexagrammidae > Ophiodon > Ophiodon elongatus. The sequence continues at coordinate 835,480 of JACSYO010002129.1, forward strand.
TCTCATCATACATTATTCAGTCTCACTCACTGCGAGGGCCATAATATCATAGGGGGAAAGATTTGGAGGACCATTCTGTCTCTCACTATTGAAGGAGGCTTTTGATTGTTGGTCGGCATCCTTTATTACAACTTTATTTCCAGTGTTACGCTTGCAATATTAAGAGCTCGTCAGCGCTGCCCGGAACAGATGAGAAAACATGGCAATCACACTATATCTGCGCTTCCAATTTACAACCGGTTACACTTTTATATATAGCTCTTCCTCTTTGAAAGTGAAAGCTGTCTTGTGATTCTTGGAACAAAATGATTACTACTTTCTGTACCATACATCAGTCGCCCTGAATGTCTCTCCTCGGTCTTACATAGCATGACTTTAAACCATTGTGATTTTATATATATATATATATATATGTGTATGTGTATATATATTATATACATTATATATACATATATATATATATATAATATGTATACATATATATGTATATATATGTTTTGTTGTCACAGTTAATACAGTAAAGCTCAGATACATAAAATGTATGTAAAGGCAAAGCGATTCAGTTGCATGTGAATTGGCACTCGGGAGTGCTGCTGCTGTGAGCCTCAAATCAGTGAGTTTCATTTAACAGGCGTGTCCAATATGGAGAAGCCTCCTTGTGACCCGCTTTCAGTAAAAGTGAGCTTTAATCCATTTTAAGAGAAGACGGGACGGTCCAGATTAGGGAAATGTGGATCACCCAGAGCAGCTAGCTGATGGATCCCATTTCTTACAGGCTTGCAGATAAGATTCGGGGCATTGTGGCAGGGGCTGTGAGAGATGATGAACATAGAGGTGGGGAGTGAGAGCAGTTTACTGGCAATCACATATCCCCCTTGGGAGTTCTCGAGTGGAGGATGGGCCTGTATCTTTGCCTCATCTCCACATGGACGCTCTTTCTTGCTAACAAATCATTATCCCTGTAGACTCCCTTGAATTTAATCAAGAGTGTTTGAAATGTTACACTGTCAGGGAGACTGACTGAGATACGTTCTTATCTTCTTCCTGGTAAGTTTTCGTAGTGTGGGAATGAACAGCCTTACTCAGAGTGCTTGAGTGTGTTAAAGAAGTCATGGGTGTAATGGAGAAAAGATGATAGATAAAGAAAAAGGGACTTAGATTAGAATTAAGAAAGCAACATCTGCTCAGAATTAGTGGAGCCTCCTCCTCAGTGTAATGTTAAATACACTGTTTCTCACTAAGTAATTGAGGTGTGGGTGTTGCATGTGTGTGCTTTTTTAAAAGGGGTCCTCTTGTGAGTTTTAAGAGGTCCCCTTACAGTATACTTACTGTTCCCAGAACTACACTTTTTTTTGGACAGAGCTTAGACGTTTTTTTTGTATTTAATCTAGAATCCCCAAACCTAAAGGAGTAGTCAGACATTTTTGGAAAAATGCTTATTTACTTCTTGGTGGAGAGTAAGAGAGAATATCAACACCATTCTCATATCTGTCTGTTAAAGCTACATGCCAATATCCAATTAGCTTAGCTTAGCACAAAGACTGACAACAGGGGAAACAAGTAGCGGTCTGAAGCTAACAAAGTGTTCCTCCCAGCACCAATACTTCTCATTTAACTCTCCTCCAGAAAGCGAGTCAGCATATTTCCCAAATTGTTGAACTTTTCCTTAAAAAAAAAAAAAGAAGAAAGTTTTCACAAATATTAAACCCAAATCTATAAAATGACATTCAATTGCTTAGTGTTAATCCATGTATTGAAAGACCAATCAATTTAAGTGACAGCAGGTTTCACGCACATATTTTGAAGATTGAAAAGTTTCCATATTGCACCTTTAATGCACTTTCCTAAAATATCTTTATACAGTAAGTGGGTCAAGCTCTTGTGTCTGTGATGTTCAATGAAATGTGGCTATGGCGGAGAAACAATTTCCTCCTGTCAGCATCGGCTCAAATTGACCTGTTTCTAACTCCATTGATGCTGTTAAAGTGCAGGCATTTACTGCATCACATTGTTTTTGTTCAAACAGAAAAGTAAAATGTATTTACTCTACTCTGCCATGCCTCCTCCCACTCCATTCTGACTATCAAAGACCCCTGTGATAAGAAGTCTCCCTGGTATTGTTATCAGTATTCCACTCTAACATTGTTTACCTGAATAAAACACACGGTTAAGAAGAAAAGTTAATCTTTCCGTCAAGGGAGTGCTCCTTTTGGTTCTTTCCCCTTTCTCTATATTTTCAATCTTCTTTTTATGAATATCTGTTTATGAATTTATTTATGTTCCTGTTTCCCTGAGACCCTGTTTTCTCTCTGACTCCACTTCACCTCCCCCCCCCACCATGCTCTCTCTTATTCTTTTACTACTATATTTTTTTTCCTTTCTTCCATTCTCCTATCTTTTTATTTTATTTTCTAGGTTGCAGGATCTGTGGGTAATGTTCAAACTGGACTCAAACAGCACCTGGAACGTCTGGATGAAATCTTTTCCACAAGGACCGACTACCTCCAAGCTCTTCGCTTCATGCAGCTGATGGTCAACAACGTCATTCGTGAGATGACTACTCTGCCGGATATAAACAAAGCCGATGTTGACTTGGCAGCCATCGCTGACCAAACAGCCTTTATTGAGTATTACAGGTAGGTGAAGTCTGAGGTGATTGACACTATTTAACTTTGTCTGTTATTGGTTGAAGTAAACATGCCCCTCAGAATGGGACCTATAAGTGATCCAGACCAGACACAGAGCAGATGGGATTTTATTGATCTTCCCTCTGGAACACAGACCGGAAAAGCTATTTTCTCTTGATTGCTGAATAAATGAAAGCTGAAATTGAGCTTATTGCCCAGTGTGCAGTTTGAGATCTAATGCTTATGTTCCAACAGAATGTTATGCATGGCAGAGTGGCTATTAGACCATAAATGATCTTCTTACCCGCAGACCACTGCTCACATTGATTGCAATTATTATTTTCATGTGGTTTTCTCTTTGAGAACTTTCTTCTCATAAAAGGAACTGTGAAAAAGTATTGAGGGGCCAAGACTGAATTTCAATAAACAGAGAGACAAATAATAAACTCAATCAACAACAAAGTAGTCCAAATGAATAAAATATCCAGCATTAATTTAGGAGAGGGATGGTAATTTATGTGACTCCAAAGGCTGCTGCTGCAAACTGTGAGTGTAATTTTATAGCTTCGGTGGCTTGTTTTATTCCTCAGCACATAAAACTTAATAGTGCTGTTATGCTGTGAAGTTTCACATTTGCAACCTGTTCATTACAGTACTGTAGTAGTATTTTGGACTAAATTGGAATGAGAGACTCACGGGAGACAGATTTAGGGTGGTGTGGTACCTTCTGCAATAGCATTTGTTTGATATACATTATAGATGCAAAGTTAGTCAGGGAACAGAGCTTATCTGGATGTATGTGAGCAAGTTCTGTAGCGACGTGAAGTTTATTTTGTCTAATCAAATTCATCCCATAACTCCTGTCCGTCCCGGTAGGTTGCAGATTTAGTAGAAGTAAATTGCAGAGTAAAGCAGTCACTCTGAAACAAACTAAACACTGAAGTGCTATTACTTCTTCAGCCTCATTTCACCTCAATTCAACTGCCAAAACATATGTTGAGTCATATTTGTCACCACCTTTCATTGCATATGTGAAATATGCATTCTACAGAACACACTGATGGCTTCAAACCTATACCCTCAGAAGTGTAAAAGAAATATGTATGGCTCTTACTTATGTAACTGTGTGCAGCAAGATGGTTAACAACACTGTGCATTGCTTTGTTTACTTGTTTTGAGGCTCATCTCCCTGTGTCTATGGACGCCTGTGTTAGTCACCTAGCCCCTGGTTATATACGAGATAGGCAGTCTTAGATAACATCTACTGCAGCTATATTTGTTTTACTTCATGCCAAAGTGTTTTTGCTTAATATTAATGCATATGTATATGACTTGTATGACCTAAATTCTATGTTTTCGATTACATACGGAATGTAAGGGAGTTTTACACATATTGCAGTTTTAAAACTGCAAAGAGAGAATGGGTGTTCAAAAGGACTTGCCTATCACCAGCCAAACGATCTAAGAAAGCAGAAGATTCATGATAAATGACCTCAATAGTCCATCTTGCTGGTTGCCATGTAAACCTGTGTGTAGCAGAAAGTGTGTCTACACAACGATACAGCAAAAACCTCTGCATAGCTCTGTAGTCAAGGTCTTAATCAGGCTTTCTACTTGTCGCTAAAATAAACTATAAAGCCCAACTTGAAATAAGACTTTATTTGTTTGTGACAAATCTAGGATTTTTTTAATATAAAACTTACACAAGTTGCCATAGTTTGTTCTTTGCTTCTCATTAATGCAGCTTTAGTTAAAGCAATAGTCTTTTTGGCATGACACAGCACAAATAACCACAGTTGTATCACTGGTAGTGTTCTCTCACATGACATATTTCCATTATTAATTTCATGCATACATATTCCCACATGGTGTGGTGTTCTATCCTGTCATGACACCAGATCTTCTTTTGGACTACAGTTGCTACTTTGTGCATTCTCACACCAATCTCCTGGGCTTTGATTGAATTTCATGCAGCCATTGAGCTATGAACAGCCTGTGGCAGGGCTTTATTGATGAACAGCAAATGTTATGGCCAACCCTGTGTTACTCGAACAAGGGAAGAAATGACACCATTCTGTTTTCCAATATTATATCCTCCCTTCCCTATTCTGTTTCTGTATTCATCCCTGTCCCTGTGCTCAGACAAACGATCTGCAGTTCTGTTTATGCAGATAAAGTAATGTGCAGTCTCTTTTAGTGGTTATCTCCAACCGTATTCCCTCCTCTGTTAGTGTACATCTAGACTTCTTCACATAGCATGAGATAATCATATTCTCTAGTGACCTTGGTGTACAGATTTACGATAATACTTCACAGCCAGAATCTTCAGAATTCACCATTCTGAACATCAGTCTCTGTAATTTCCTTTGTCATTGCTAAAAGATTTATAACGCTACCGGGGCTTGTGGAGTTAAGAATGAGTCATGAGCATTCCCACGTGTTTGGTTGGTCAGAACACACTCAAACACACACACGTCAGGTCCAGGCTGTCGGTGAAGGACATTTTCAGAGCTTGAAAAATTAATGCCTATGGATTTGTGGTGTTGAATTATTAAGCCAACAGGCTGGAAATTACCTGAAACAGATGGGCTCTAAGTAGGAGACAAGAATGCTGATGTACAGCACACAGATCTCACACTTTCGGTCCTGAACATATGTTTGGCCAGCACTTCCTGAGGCCTGTCCATAAAGTATGCTGTCTGCAAGAGAAAGCAATCAATCAGAGTTGTTATACTGATGCCTTCTGTCTCATAGATGGCTGACCTATCTGCTGCTGCTGATCCTGGATCTGGTCATTTGCTTGGCCATGTGCTTGGGGATGGCCAAGCAGTCTCGATGGCTGCTCATCACGTATGTACCCCGAGTGTGTATGTGGAGGTATTTGCTTTTTATCTTGTTTCTCAGGCCTTTTTTTTTTGCTTTTTCTTGCGGTCCATCAATGTTCTCTTTGGCCTCTGCCTGGAACACAGACTGCAGGCAGGCAGGGCACTAGTCAGCCTCCCTGGCTCCATATAGGTCACTCCATTAACAGCACCAGCGATAGTATTACATCTTCAAATAGCACTGATAATAGCACTGCCCTTCTCCGTCTCCTCAGACTTGCATTTTATTTCCAGATGCAATCAAAAGCAACTCTATGGTATTTTAACGCTCAATCAAACCGACTGATCAGTTTGCTGAATGTAAATTTCATATTTTATATCAAAATTGATCAAAACCACAGTTGCTTCTCCTCTAAACAATAGAAAATAAGAAATATTAGGAAAAGGAACATTTTGTTGTGTAAATTGCAACCATTCATTCAAACAAACATCGATGTCTGACAGGAACATCCACAGTCAGACTTCCCATCCCATTTGCCCAATTTAGTGCAGCCTACGTGTCGGTGTTAGCAGATGATGCCCGGGATCCCTCCTCACATCTCTCTCTGATAGGTCTTACTAATGCCTATTGATTGCAGAAGCAGGATGAGTCCGCTCCCTCAACTAATTATTAAGTGCTCTCAGGCTACTTTATGGCTGCTTTCAAGAAGGTCCGAGAAGTGAGTCGAGAACAGAAGCCCTCTGTAACCTTTTTACATCCATCAGGGGGATTCCTTCTCTTTTTACTGGTTTATCTCCCTATAATTTACATCACCTTCTCTAGTTTCTGCCAGTGATCACAAAGAAATTGGGGTTAATAGTGGGGAGGTTTTATTTTTTTATTTCCTTTTTTTTCCCTCATAAAACCACGTCCACAATGTGAAGACTCTGTAGAACTCCTCACGCTTTCCAGACAAAAGGGGGGCAGATAACACAAGAGGTCGACAAACCAAAGATTGTGGCAGCTTTTGATTGACAGCAACGTTGCAGAGTGATTGACAGCCATGATTGACAGAAAGAGCAGCCAATTAAAATGCTGCTAGTGGAATCCAACAGAGCAGAAATGACAAAAGACAGAGATCGAAAGTTCCCAGACTTCAAGTAGTATTCTCTTTAGTTGTGCCGTTGTGAGAACTCTATTAAACAAGTGCTCCAATCAAAGAAATCTGAATATAATAGATCTTTCTAGAATAGAATAGATCTTTCCAGAGCTAACGAGTGAATTCCGCATGAAGTCACAAGTTATTTTATCTTTATATCACCCCCATGATATATAAAATCCTGGCCGTATTGTCGAATCTACGATACACCAGTACAAAGTGCGAGTTGGGCCTCTGCCTTCAGGCAGAAGGAGAACAATTCCAAAGCAAACGCTGAAAAGAATAAATCAAATGAACTAGGTGAAAAAGAGCTGAAGATCATTGTTACAAGCTGATTCATCTGCTTCTCACCATGTATCTTTGTCTGTATCTCCCTGTCACCCCACTCTTTCTCTCCCATTTGCTGTTTTCCTCCAGGATCATGTCTTTTGTAGTGCTGTCTATGATCCTAAGCTGGGCCTCACTGGGAGCGGGCACTGCTACAGCTGTGGTGAGAAGACAAAAATCTTTAAATTCTTAACTTACTTGCTTGTCATTTCATTATTCATGTAGGGTTGCATTTTATATTCTGCTTCTGCAAAGCAGTTGGTTATTTTTTAACCCACAGCATTGGTGGAAGGCGGTGGTTCTTGTATTTAGCTCCCCACCTCTTGCCATTACTTTCCTTAGTGGTTTCACTGTCAATAAGCATGTGTTCTTGGACATACTTCCTGGTTAAAGAGTATCTGTATCTGTTTGTTTATTCTACAGCGGGCACTTTACTATGGTCAGTCATGCAGTAAAGCTGATTACAAGTCCCTAACGTGTTAGGTTTATCAACCCTTAGCCGTATTGTAAACAAAGCTGCTTCTAGCATTAATTACTAGCCCTGCTTTCTTCAAAATCTCTTCTTTTGTTGTGCTCAGCTTTATTTGTCTGTCAGTCCTCCTTATGTCTGATAGATTGCTCTCTCTTCCTGTTGATACACCATGTGTTCAGTACATCTGGGCTTAGTGTGTTTAATGAGCTCATATTAGGGGCTCTGTCTGGGGTACAAAGAGTAACCCCTTACTTCCAGTATTCCTCCATTCCCACTGTCTCCTCTCCTCGATCTCCTTGCCTGCTGTAGATTATGCTGTCTGTGGATTATCTCCTAGGAATTTACATCTGGACATCTGTTTAAGTAAGGCAAGGAGAAGCGAGAATGACGCAGAGGAGGGGTTGATAGCTGGTTTTAACCTGGAATTAACTACACAGGTATGAAATATAGACATATTTTGTGGTTCTCTGTGAATGCAGAGCTTCTCTGCAGGAGTAAAACCCGATTACCAATATCTTGGACTGTGCCTGTGGCTTAGTTTGGCCAATTATAGTAGAGCATGAAACCGCTTTCAAACCAAAATAGTTGAGCACAGCTTTTCTCCAGCATGCATCTCTTTGTCACTGTCAGACTGTTACGTCGCAGGTAGGGCTGTCCTCGACCAAAGAAAATTCTTAGTCCACTATCACTCATACAATTTTGTCGACTAATCTATTAGTTGATATAATTGATAGATCTGTAAAACTGAGTTACTCCACAAATAATCAAGCAAAAGCACCACTTTAGTTATTGTGTCTACCAGAAAAGTGCTTATACGTTTCTTGGAAATAAGTTACTGAGCTTGGAAAAACATTAAAAACCACTAATCAAGTAAAAAAATCTTAGTTGACTAAGACCAAAATGATAAATAAGTCCACTAATTGACTAAGAAGGGGCAGCCTTACTCACAGGAGAGCTGAGGTAAATTTGCTTCGAACTGTACCCACCTTAATAGGTAAAGGCCAGTCCTCCACCAGAACTGCATTATCAAAGAACACAATTTTCAGTCAAATCATTTGAGTATAGGACTGTATGCGAAAAGTAAACTTTTTGCACCTGCACATTGTTACTCCAAAACTGCACAGAGCAAAAACATTGTGTGTCTTGAAAGGAAGGTAGATGATGGTGGTGGCCTAGAAAATGCTCATAAATTTATACATATTTGATGAGACGAAGCATAAACAAAATGTCCCCGCTTGTATAATGAGATAGTGATGAAGGGTAACATCCCAACAGTGCCTGACACACGATGCTGTACAGTTTTTGCTGAAAACAAATGTCATGTGATCGCAGTCCAGTTTAGAGATGTTGGTAATCTGAAAATGAGGTGGAATAAGTGTAAATCAAAGGTTAGTTGGGCCTATTGTGTGTTTTGTCTTGCTTTACAGTTCTATTTCCATCTGTGTTATTTAATTGCATCTTTAGTTGTTGTTTTTTATAGGCCATTGCTTTGGAAAGTCCTTTGAGCCGTGCTTTACAACGAGAGGCTGGAGAACGATACTTTTGATTGGGGCTGACATGAAAAGCAGTGGACTCAAGATTATATTAGAAATATATGACATGAAGCTTTGATGTTTCATTCTGCATCACAGCAGATTTCTTGACCCCTTTGAACTTGATCAATTTGAAGAGCAACCTGTTGTTTTCCCCAAATGTCAATTATGCATGTCTCTGAGAAATGATTAAGTTATTTTTGTTCTGCCATTCTTTTATGTTCCAGGGAAGAAGTGTAGCGAGACTGTGTGACCCCTAATTGTAAATGCATGCCCATTAGCAGGTCTCCATGGATGTCTTTAAGAGCATGCAAATATTTAGTAGATTTCATCCACGGTCATCAAAGCAACTAATGCTCTACATGAGCATGCTTAATACAGCATGAGGCCAGTCCCTACATACCACACATTTTTCTGTGTGCTTGTTTAAAGCATGTGTGTGTGCATTTGTGTCAATACCATAATTTCACTGGCTCACTCACTGCGGTGATAAAAAATGTTAAAAAGAATAGTTTGTGATGGGTGAGAGATTCATTCTAGCTGCCCAGTGTAAACTCGGTTTCACTGAGTTGCAGCACAATAAATTGGATCTAGTTCATAGCTTGAATAAATATTGCACTTCCTTTTGGTCTGTACTTGCAAGATTACAGCATGTTATTGTTTTCCAACAGGGCACCAGTGACTTTTGTGTGTCTCCAAACAAGTTTATAGTTAACCAAACCAAGGATTTCCTCAGTGCAGGTGATTCATCTCAACACACAGAATTGCACAGATACCACCTCTCTGTCATTGATTCTTAAGACATAATGCTAATCTCTCTCCCTGTTTCCCTATTTCTCTCACCCTCCAGATGTTGCACACTATTATTTGTTCTGCAGCCCGAATCTACCAAACCCTTTCCAACAGGTATTGACAAAATGTCCAGAGTCTCAGCTGTCTGCTTACACATTAGTTTTACAGAGTCACACGCTGGAAAATGTATTTCCATTTTAAAATAGTTTTTTCCTTGTTAGATGCCAAGCTGCTAGATCGTCATCGGGCCCTAATCGGATAAGCTCTGAAAAATGAGCCCCCAACACTAATTTAATTACTTAAAGTGATAAACTTTGATCAAAGAATATTCCTTTTTCATATGCCGGTCTCCAAAAATTAGCCGTATCTTTTACCCTGTGCATAATCTCTGCCTTGGGGTACTCTCACAAACAACATTTCTGAGATATTTATTCAATTTACTGTATATCATGCATAAAGGCAACCACTGTTAAGAGGCAACTGGAAAATTATTAGGAAGTAGGAAGAGGAATTAAGAATCCTTATTTATTTCTATGTTTAAAGACATCACTTCTTGCATATATGACTTTGGAAGGAATGATTTAGACAATTCACACATCTGCAGGAGGCTAATTATTGGTCCTTGAAATGCAAGTGCATTAGAAATAAATAATATAAATATATATTTGAAAGCCAGCAGACTTAACCCTAACCTTGCATTATAAGCACAAAACTCAAGTTGTCTTCCATTGTAATTAGAAATGATTTACAACTAGATGTCTATTGAAAAAGTGGTCTTGGAGCTGTAATGGCTGTGAAATAAAATGTTGTAAAAGGCATGAGGCTGAAGGTTAAGGTCATCTTACTGTATATGACCAGGTGTAACAGATGAGGTTTTCAAATTCATGAACGGGACGATGAAGTCAGCCTCCATGATCACCTAATCTATCACTGAACTCAGTGTGAAGTCGTGGAGCACAGAGTGTGCATGTGATGCACACATTGCACGGCATTACACTTGCACGGCATCATGCAATTTAAGATAGTGTGATCATATTACTCCTTATTAATATTTGTATAGTTAGGATAGTTAGTTAGGATTTTTCATGAGCAGTTCTGTAACTGCAAGGCATGTACTGAGGGAATTTGTGAAGGATAAATCCATGACCAATATTTCTTTAAAACCTGCATGCTTTGTTATCATCACAGTATTCATTGGGATTAAAATGATGCCTGTTAAGTGGGGAAAGATAATCTTTTCCTGTGATGGCCTAGTTGATATAAATATTGCTCTTTTGTTTGTGCGGGAGATTGGGTTGGGGGGGGAATGGGAGGAGGGACAGTGACTGGTGGGCGAGACGGTTGGTGGCTAATCTGGGCCTATCTGTCTGGAAGAAAATGTGTCCTAAGCGCATTAGAAAGCCTCTTTTAACACCAAATTACTTGTTGATATGCTGCACCCAAACAATGCTTTACTTAATATGATCCTCTCTTTGTTTGTTGTGTGGATGTCTGTGCGTGTGATGTCGGTGGGCGATTATGTTTTTGCAGTCTTTGACAATCTGCCAGCGTTCTCTGACCACCATGCAAATCCAGATCCAGGGCTTGCTGCAGTTCTCTGTGCCCGTCTTTCCCACTGCTGAGGTAAATGGCTGGCTGACGGTCTATTACGCTAGACCATTGGAAAATGTGTATCATTCTCTCCTCTCTTATATACCTTTTTATACAGAGAGACCTTTTGGGGATCCAGCGACTGCTGAACTCTACCGAGTTCAGTCTGCATCGGCTAACAGCCTTGCTGGATTGCCGCGGGCTCCATAAGGTAAGGTCAGATTCCAGGACACTTTTTAATGGGGCTGCTTTGTAGCGTAGCTCAAAGCCACTTAGAGAAACAACTTGACTGATTTTTAACAATACCTCTATGTACTTCTCATAGGCCGACATGTTTATACACACCATTGCAAGTGTCAGTACACTCTATCTGCTGCAGTGGCTCTATCCACCAACCCCAGTTTTTCTCACTTTAAAGTTTACGTTTGCAGTTTTCAGATTGTCAATTTTACAGATTTTATCTGTAAAGGGAATAAGACATGTCAGCGCTGAAATGAGTCTTTCCCGCTGCTGTGATCGTAACATCAGATGTTGGCTTTTAGATCATATGACTATTGTATTCTGCGTGTTTTGTAGGTGTGTCATGTTTGAACAAAAGCATATAGATACGATTCGGTGGAGGGTGGGGATGGATGTGCTCTATGGTCACATCTGTATTCACCTTGTGAGTGGGGTGGTAGTTTAGTGAACGGGTCAACGTGCATGCCAGTAACATGCCATGTACATTAAAAGTGAGGATGCTCTAATAGACTTAATAATGCTAAATGGCAGTGTCAACACACACACAAAGACGCAACCGTTGAGACCGTTCTCAGAGCTTGTTAGTCAAGACAAACAAAGAATGCATTTGTTACCAGCAGGTCATCAGAGTAACATGAGTGTCTCAATATAGAAATACACTGCATTGTGTTTGTGTGCATAAGGTTCTGTGAGAGGCTACAGTAAGACAGCGAATTCACGCTTAGAATAGACATCTAATGTTACCCTTTAAAATATATGAATAGTAAAGGTCAACATTAGATTGATTAAATTAAATGTAGCTGCATAAACAACATGTTTTTGTAGTCCATCAGTCTGCCCATGCTATGTTTGTCTATAAAACTCTTTTAAATGTATGGATTGATCTCTGTGGGTTTAGAAGAATAGTTATACTAACCTAATGGCTAAGTTCTCTTTGAAAAAAAGTCTGTATTTGTGAAAGGTAATATTTTTACTGGATACTGACAATAACTGGCTGTACTATATGTGTCCATTCTTCTAGGACTACCTAGATGCCCTAATGGGTGTGTGCTATGATGGGGTGGAAGGGCTCCTCTACCTCTCTTTGTTTTCTCTGCTGGCTGCCTGCGCACTCTCTGCCATGCTGTGCGCGATTTTTAGAGTGTGGACACTAATGGGCAGCAGGTCAGAACCAAGCGACCCCCTTATTCCATTACGTACTGCCGACAATGCACAAAGTGTTAACGCCTGCACTCTCTCTGTTTCTGTCTCTATGTGTGTGTGTGTGTGTGTGTGTGTGTGTGTGTGTGTGTGTGTTGTGTGTGCCGGTGTAACACTTTCATCCAGAGACAAAGAGTATGACGACATAGATGAGGAGGACCCATTCAACCCCCAAGCGCGGCAGATATCCTACAACCCCAGACGGTCCAACATCCACAGTTTTTGTAGTTACACCAGCAGCCTCGGTAGCCAGGCCAGCCTTCATCCACCTCCGCAATCTGCCTCGAATGTCATGCCACCTCCTGAATACATGTAAGCTCAATAGATGATGATAGTATATTAGTATTTGTGTGTTTCATCGCTTACATTTTTCCTTTTTCCTTTCTCTCTCCGTCACAGGAATCAGTCCATGTTGTTTGGAGGGAGTCCTCGATATGAGAATGTGCCGCTGATAGGGGGAGGATCCCCACCTCCCTCGGTGCGTTGGCCCTATGAGGCACTAGTGTCCCTTGTGTGATGACGATGATGGCACTACTGACCTCAGCACTGCTGCAACACTAACAGAAAGCATGCTTAAAAAAACGCCATGAACATAACAATGCATGTACACTGTATAGAACCTCACGATGTCAACAGTTAGTGAGGAGAGTTTGCAAGTGATGGAGGACTGCTCTCTGCTGGCCATTTACTGAAGTGCATACACTTCTAGCCCAGTGCCATCTCTGTGTGCAGACAAACACTCTCACTACTAACCTCTGAGCATATGCTCATGTTATTTTCACCAGTGCCTTGGATTGTGTTTCTTATTCTTACAAAGTATTGGTTTACGAAGACTAATACATACATTATGTATGTGTTAAATAACCATGTTTTTTGCTGAATAAAGACAGTGGAGGTACCTAGTTTTAATGGTAGAACTCATCAGTGTGGGGTCTGCCTCCAGAGCTGAATCTAGATGTTAAATAAGGCTCGTAAATGTCGTTTAGGTCAAGTTTTTTTTCTCTTAAGTTTTCTGTTTGCTTGACTGACTCAGTGCTTGAACTGCATTCACAGCGTACCAAATACTTGAAAGCACCTTTTAAAGGAAAGAAAGGGAGAGAATGTGGAATGGATTATTGATTAAAATGTTAGTGTAACTCTGTGAGACACAGTACTGGCATGTTTTCTTTTTCTTTTTTTTTATTAGCTCCACAATCCATTTTACTCATGCTTTTATTTAAGTTGTCTTAAACGTTATCTATTTTTATGTGAGTGTAACTTATTCTGTGACCCCTGACTCATGCCCTCTGTCTGCTCTTCACCTGCTCTTTAACTCCCCCGCTACATTAAAGTACCACCCTGATTCCACAACCTCATAATTACAGAGCAGCTCATAATTAAAAGAAATACTTTTCAAACTTGGATCAGTTTACACTGTTTGAATGTCTAATTTGATTCTAAAATGCTGTTGTTTAAATGCAGATGTGCTAAATTTTGTTTTTCAATCCTTTCCCTTGCAGTACTCGCACACTATGAGGACCCCCTATCTATCTATGACTGACGCCCAGATCAGACACTTTGGGACCGACTTCCAGGTGTAGCCTGCTACATACTGAATCCTTTTTAGAGAGGCACTGTCTGAGACTCTGGGTTCTTACCGAGGAGGCTGTCTGCATAGTGTAATCCTGTTTACAGGAGCTGCAGCCTGCTGTTCCAATCTGAGACATGAAAGCAGGCCACATGAGGCTATTACCTCAGAAACACACCAATGCAGTGCTCTGAAAGCCCTGCATGCAGTTTTAAACTGAGATGGCCTCGAAAAGTTCCTCTCAAGACTGTTGTTGATGTTATTATGATGTTTGGAAACACTGTTCCTCCAATATAAGCATTTCTGTGAGCCAAAGCAAGAGCCTCTGAGCTGACTGGATCAAAAATGTGTTTTGCTTTTTCCTGTAGTCTGGTGGCCAGCATGGATATGATCATCAATACCGACATTATTTTGATGTGAAATGGGATGGGTGAATATGACCAATAGACCTTCCATCATAGCATTTAGACTTTTGCAAAATACCTACTATTTGTCGGTAATTTAATTCCTTAATTTCTTGTCCTTTATGTAATTTGTAATGGTTCTACAGTATGTGAAATGAAATACCATTATTTCCACCTGTCTGAACAATAAGAACAAATTAAAACCATTCCAAATATTGTGGTTTTGTTGTGAAGCCAAAGATGCAATCCAATTTTATTGTTGTCTTTCTAGGTAACTGATATAAGCTTAAGCATCTCATTTTGCTGTATCTAATGTACGACCTGCTGATCAGCCACGAGTCAAATGGTCGTAGCTGAGGGGTTTATTATTGTTTTGCTGTATTTGCAGACCATATAGCAGTTGCATGTGGGTAAATTCCCCTGGACTAATTAAGCACAACAGAACGGGATTTGATTCACTTCCAGGCATGTATCAAATATGAACTAAATTTGTAGAAATGTAAACTGTGTTCTCTGATCCATACTCTCAGTACCTTGTGAATGAGAAATTGTTCTCTTCAGTGTTCGAGAAATCTCTCTGCCGTTTTCTGTGTTACTAAACTAATATTGACTATAAATGCTGTATTGTATTGTGTAGTATTGTGTCTCCACTCCATAAAACATCTTACAAATAACTTTAAAAGATATATTAGCAATAACAATATGTCTTGAATAATACACAACATTTGAGAGTAACTTGACATCAGGCTAAATTTTATTGTCCACTTTGGTTGAAAGCTACTTTGCCCCCCCCCCCCCCCCCTCCCCTTAAATGCTTAAATACTTCTTGTCCTCTTTTACTATCCAGCAACGTTTTACAGTCAGGTGAAAAGTTAAACTACTATAGTTCTGCAAAAACAAGATTTTCAGCAATTGTAACCCCACACATTATTTTATGATTTCTGCACAATTATATAAAATAATTTTAACAGACATGTTCATATTTTTTATAAAATAAGAATTAAGGGGAAACACCCCAGGAGAATGGAGGGGGGTCCTTAATAGATATCACCATGACATTTTCCCCAGTTGATTAGTTACGTTAAGATAATTACTTATTGTGTTGCCAGTTTTTGAAATGTTATGTTTAAACATGCAAATCAGGCAATGTCTCATCAAATGTGTTAATTTGCATACATTCCCAGAACAGAAATCTCTTCGTTGGATACAACCAAACATTAACGAAGTTATACACATCAGGCTATGAATGGTATATGAACAAACCCCTTTCTGTAAAAACCTCCCGAATATAGATGGGAATGAAACTGGCAGGTTTGGTATAATTGAGATTTTTCCGCTAACTTTTTGTTAATTTAGGACACAAACAATGTGTAGTAAAATAAACTAAATGTGTATGTTGGATGTTTTATTTCCACTAGTCCAGCAAAAAAAAAAAAAACAACACCCTGGGGTGTCTCCTCTTCATTAATCGGATCAAAACAAAACCCTGGCAGAAACTGTACAATTAAAACTAGAAACTTTATTATATTCAGCTGTGATGACTGTTGAACACTCTGAACAGATCGATCCACGCGCTACTGCATCCTCCTGTCTTCCTGTCCAGCTCAGGTGGATCATTTTCAGAACATGTTGCAGTCTCGTGATTGCTGTCCGAGGTGCTGATCCTGGACCCCTCCGGGGAGTCCGAAGCTTTCCAGGGCACCCAGCCCGTGGGTCATGCTGCTCTATGTGCTGCTCTATGTGCTGCTAATATCAAATGATATGTCATGACAGTTGTGACAAGGCTGCTCTATCAGGATAATGACACGAAGCAATGTTAGTCGGGTTTCCAGACTGAGGGGGTGAAGTCAAATACTACAGACATCCAATTTAGTGTCCTGCTTCGCTTGCCGTAGGAATCACGGACCAACTGTGGACATGGTGGTAGTCGGTTAGCCTGCTAGCCATCTTTTGGCTGTTTATTATCATGGTAACATGTTCGATAATATGTAATGACCTGTCTGTCGATGAAGGAGGATGTGGAGGGGATGTGGCTAAATAATGGGTAACGTTTTTGGGAGGAAGAGTCGACCTACGCGTGTAACGGAACAAGACAAAGCCGTTTTGGTGAGCTGAGAGCGGTCGTAGCAGCAGCTTAGTCCCGTTAACGTGAACACAAGGCGAGGCGACATGGACTTATGTTAGCCGACGTGTTTAGCGTTGGATTGTTTCTGTAATTCAGATTCAGACAGAAGTCCTTTGTTGGGACTAACGTGAGCTAGAGAGAGGTGTGGAAAATATAACCGACTGTACATTGCAATGTAGTACAAAACACTCTTTATTCCTGTAATTGTTTTGACACATTGTCAGACATGTGGTAGTCCAACATATTACACATATATGCCTATAGTTTTTTGTATTAATGAGTTTCTCCACTGGGGATTAATACAGCTTTCTAATGTAATTTAGGATATAGGAAATTGTGTTACTTCATTACTTAAAAAATACTGTGTGTTTTCTTCCATCAGCAATTGAAGCAGCAGAGAGATAAGCTGAAGCAGTACCAAAAGAGAATCACCCTCCAGCTGGAGAAAGAGCGACTTCTGGCAAAGCAGTTGCTGAAAGATGGAAAGAAAGAGTAAGCATTAAACAAAGACAAGATGCCTTTTTCAGTTCATGTAGTCAGGACTGTGTGATGGTAATCAGGAACACTGTAGGTGTTTTGATTAAAAAACAACAGGACATGCACTACATGCAGAAATTCACACAGGCACATTGGAAATCTCCTGAGGTGCAGATCTCGCCATGGGCTCAATGACATCATCTATTTTATTCTGTATGCAATGTTATGCTACCTTAGGAAAAAAAACATGCTCTTTGCTGTATTGTGTTTTTCATTTTTTGCAGAAAAGCGCTGCTGCTTCTTAAGAAAAAACGATATCAAGATCAGTTACTAGACAAGACTGAAAATCAGATATCAAACCTAGAGCGGATGGTAAGTTCTGTGCGATTACGCTATTTGATGTCATCGCGTTTTAAGTCACCAAGCCCCAGCCCATCAGATTTATAGTTCATGCAATTGTTTTAAAGAACAAGGAGCATGTTCAGTGTGAAATATTAAAATAAAAGTTAAATCTTCCAAAGTCTGCTTTCTCATGTTGTGCTTTCGGATTATCTGCAAAAATGCAAGCTTGCGAGCTGGACAATGTTCAGAGAATGATAGGTGATAGGTCATTATCAGCATTTAATTCGTTTTTTACTGTACATAGCTGTCTGAAATTGAATGTAGTCAAAACGTATTGGTGTTGAAATGCCGTTTATAACGTAATCAGCCACTATGTAGTCATTGTTGAATGAGAGAATTAAAGCAGCATACAATTTTTGATCATTTATAGTTTTTTTGTTTGCATGCCTGTAATTTTTGCAATTTTCATGTTTTACATGCTAATACATTCAACAGGTTCACGATATTGAGTTCATGCAAATTGAGATGAAAGTCATCGAGGGACTTCAGGTTGGCAATGATTGTCTGAAGAGTATGCACGAGGTAGATATGCTTTCATGTTTCTTTCCTGCCTTTTGTGTTTAAAAATATGCCCTTCACACCCATGTGATAACAATACCCCCTCAAGCTTTAGATATGTGAAAGTAAACTTCAATGATATCAAAGTTTCAACTGATAAACACACTTTATTCAATGTGATCCTTTTGGCGCGGCTTGAGCATCGGAGAAAGCTGGTGGTTTGTGTTGGCATAGCTGGTGCACATTGTTTGAAGATTAAGGGATTAAAAAGCAAAGCCCTGACTACAGCGGTGTGACTGCAGCACATCCTTGGATACAGCATACAGATCTTGCCCTGGAAAATTCACAAGCCTGCCAGAATGTGAGGAAAACACTTTTCATCCAAAATCACTTTTCTGCTATAATGTGAGCTTCCTTTTCTTGTTTGTGACAGATCATGTCAATTGAAGATGTGGAGAGAATCCTGGATGAGACCCAGGAATCAATCGAATATCAGAAGGTAAATGTCTGCGTGAGGTCACAAACGTCCACTTCCGCTCATGGTGGAACGGATTCGATGTTGGTGGTCAAAGGTCACTGTGTCCTCACAAAACACGTTTGGGCCATAAACTCAAGATCAAATTTCATACCAATTAATAATAAAATAAAATGATGAAGTGATGGCATTTTGGACAGACATTGATGTAAACCACAACGTGTCTCGTTGGCCGAGGCATTCAACTGCAAGGCGGTAATTCTAGTTGATAAAATTGTAATAATGCTAATATTGTAATCGAGTAGTAACTTTAGTATCTTCATGTTACAATATTCCCTACGTTTAGAGGATGCGGACTGCTTTAATCTCGAACTTTCCGACACATTGTATAGATAACTGTCTTGTGTTGATAGTAAGTCAGCAAAAGAAAAAAAAAAACTGAGCTGTCAGTCACTGTGCTGTCAGCTGACACATTTTTTTTTTTTTTTGCTCCTACAGCAAATAGATGAAATGCTGGCTGGAGCCCTGACGGAGGAGGACGAGGAGGCTGTTTTAGCAGAGCTGGAAGCTATCACTCAGGTGGGCGTCGTGCTGCATGTTTAACCTTTATTAACACAGAGAGTGTTTGGTGACCGGTGCGTGATCTTTCCCTGGAACACCCCACTTGACATTTATAGTTACACAAACACACAGACACACAGACACACACACACACACACACACTGAGGCCTGGTGTAACTACAGGTTTCAACTGTTTGCCACTTACTGTAGCGCTTCCTCTGGAGCAGTGATGTTGGTAAATCTGTAATTCAGAGTTAAGTCAAGTGCAGGTTTCATACCCAAACTGCATGCTGGTATTTTTACCAGATTTGTACGTTATCTGTCTCTCGAGGAGAGGAATAAGTGTAGCAAAGTTAGAGGCCACAAAATCATAATTTGCATGTAATAACAGGTTGTATAATAGAAACAGTTGTGGGAATGATTTTGGTTGATTGCTATTAATTACAACCTCAGCAGATGTTTCCTCTTTTGTGATCTAATTGCCATTCCAAATGACACACACTCTCAAACTACACAAAGTATTATGTTTCACACTTGAACACAGACACAGATTCTAATTCTAAGTCTTCTCAATTTGACAAAAAGGCAGCAAGCAATGTAATAATCCTTGTTAGCGGTTTATCGACAAATATTTTGGATGTACCATCAAACAAGTTTGGGTTAAATAACTTACCTCTATTTACACATGTGACTTAAAATACAGCATAGTTGGTCACTGTCACCTCTATTATTTCAACGTGTATTGTTACTCTGTCCCCTCTCCTGTAACAGGGAGAAGATGTAGCACTTCCAGACGTCCCCACTGAGCCCATACCAGAGGTCCCAGAGGCAGCTAACGCTGAACCGGGTACGGGTGTTTTTCTTATTTCACATCATGAAGCATTCTTCACACACTTGATATATTTGTGCAGGAATTGATGCCAGATTGATCTTATTTGCTTTACTTTGACTTTCTTTTCTAGAGAGAAGAAAAGCAAAGGACAAGCCGGACAGAGAAATGTTAACAGCCTAGGACAGAGTCAAATTGTGATTAAGAGTAGGCTGTCTTTGTACCGATGTGCACTCTGTTTATTCCACTATTTCATCCTTAATTGTTCGTAGATGAAGGTGGGACCTGCACACATCAGTGCTCCCCTGACGTATCTACATGAAGGACTTGTATTAGCAAAGCAATGTCACATTGTAACTGTTATGGTTATGGTGTAACAGAATGAACGGACGCGTTTTTAGATGTTTTACACATACATTTCAGTTGTTTTCCATATTAAATTGAGCTGTGGCCACAATACGTTTTCTTTTGACTCGATATGCTGTTCACATTTTCATCTTGTGTATCATGCTTTCTCCAGAAGGGGGCACTCCTTGCTAGTTTTCTTTTTGACTCAACAGTTTACAAAACAGGTGTGTTCATTCACATCCCATCATTAAAGTGCATGTGGTTATTGGCAGAAAGTAGAAAAAGCTCATTTTGCTGATATGTGGGAGATTTTTGACAAGAAAACCAGTATGGTATTTACAACCCTACACTAAGTGGGCACTTAGACTCTAATTGGCATGTACAATGAAACCAACACAAAGTATCCCCTTTGAGACAAACATCACCTACGGTGTTCCTGAAAACAGTCAGAGTATGACTCACTTACAGGCTTCTGCAATGCAATTGTATACATATAGTTGTCTTTTGTAAACACAGAGAAGAGGAACTTCATGGGGACAACTGTCATTGTGTAGGTTGCTCAGATGATGGCAACAGTGTGCACGACAGCTTTAATGAGCAGAGGCAGAAAACAACAAAATGCACCATGCTGGTATGAACATGGGACACTGGGGGTAGGATACATACTCTAAATCTGTCTTTTATGTATTTTCTTTTGCTGGATTGATTTCATTTAGAGCAGCCATTCTTTGACAGAATGATGTATGAGGGAAAATAAACGGGTTTGATTTGCTCCTTTGCTCCGAGGACAACAATGACACGACATGTCTACTATTTGATCACCGTGTGCAGTGTTTGCCGACAGGCTAATTGTTTTAAATGAATGTGAATTTTATTCTCATCGTAACAAAATACTAAATCAATAGACAATTAAATAATAAATACATATTACTAATACTTTTTTTTCTGGGGCCAAAAACTTTATTTAAATATTACATGTGTTTTTTTTTTGTTGCAGAGAAACAAATTGACTTCTGCATATTATAGCAATGGTGGAGCTCAATTGGTACAGAAATATGGGGGGGGGCGTGCACCAAATGTGCACTTTGATAAGATGGTGCTGCATTCTGATGCTGTTGGAAATATTGTTTTGTTTTTTGGTTTGAACGAAGTGTACACATGCTCTGGATCCATGTCAACATGGAATATACCGGAATATTATTCTACTTATTAAATGATGTAATGCTAGCCTTTTCAGAAAAATATATATGATTTTAGGCCACAGTAGCCTAATTTAGTTGTCATATTTAGCAATCAATTAGATGACATTCCAGAATATCTATCACCCACTTGTGCAACACGTAAGTATTGCTATATTTTACATGACACGTGTAAAGTGTTACTTTCTGCACTTTATTTTGTCACCCCCATGTATTTTAGACTTCATTTCCGCACGCGCTTCTACTGCGCGTCTGAACGGCGAAAAAAACGGAGCTGTCGCGGAGACCGTGAAGGCAGCAGCGGGCTGTCAGCTGAGGAGAGGGAAGGTGTGTTTAGTTGGAGTGGGGTTTCGGGAGCGCAGTGTCATCTCCCTCTCTCGGGCGCGTTGCCTCGCCTATTGTTTGAACTCAAACCCGTGTGCTCTCCAGTCGCCTCATTTTACGCGGATACACGTTTGAAGGAAAGAACCGTTTATGGTCCTGGCTGAAGATTTCACGATGTCTCGCACCGACGAGGTTCACCGCATGACGGAAAATGTCTATAAGGTACGATTCAACTAATGAGCAAAGTTTTTGAGGTCCTTGTGATAATACGATTTCTGCTGTCAGACACCGTGTAATTCCACCGTGAGTCAGATTTATTTATTTACTGGCCAAGACGCATTCAGAGCCTTGTCGTTTTTTGTTTTTTTTGTTAACGATAATCTCTTTAGGGAGAGGCGCCGTAGCTCAGTTGGTGGATTTTTGGAGATTAGTCTTCCACCTCCACACGTTTCTTCTTGAAACCAGGTTTGATAATTTATGCAAAACCTCGCAGCTAAAAATTCCCCCATGCTCACTAAATCAAACTTGGTCGTTCATTCATTCTTTCCCTACATGTTGGCCTGTTGTATTCCTGTAGTCCTCCCAACGTTGCTGCTCTGATACTAGTGTCGGCTATTTCTAAGAGCCCAGTGGATCTCTGTAGCCTAGCTTTCATGCCCAAATGGGGACATATTGCATTCCAGAAGTCAGTTTTTGACGGGTAGGGAAGGTTGGGCTGATTTGTTGCAACAAGTAAACATTTGCCCCATAGGAGTTTCAACATTCAAACCTGTTCTGCCTAAAAACCTGTGTGTACTCTGCATGCAATGGTAAGCCTCGGTACTGGGAAAACATATTCTCAGTACAAATGGTATACAAAAGTAATAGTGTCGGAGCAGCGTCTAAGCATTATTTTTTTTATGATTTGATCATTTTATCTATTAAATGGCAGAAAACAGAAAAAAAAATAAGAAGAAATAATTTAATGATTTCTCAGATCCCCAAATGTTTCAATTTGCAATGACGTAGAACGCAGATAACCAGCTAATGTGGGGTTAATGTGGGGATTTGTCATTTATGAATACTTGATACGTGACTGAAACATTGAATCGACTCTGAAAATTGTTGCAGATTGACTGTTTGCTGAGCATCTGATCCATTAATCGACAAATCATTTCATCAATAGTTGCTATGTAATTAAAACTGTGTCTGTGCTTTGGTTCATGATGCCATGTTTCAGAATCGCAGCCACCTACTGAAGGAATGTCAGCAAAAGTTCAGGTTATGAGGGCTCCACAACTCAGTGTCTTGGGATAATCTCAGGTTTCTGTTTTGGTTAGAGCTCACTGATACTGGAGGAAGTCGATTTCAATATATTCTCACTCGCACGCAATAACCCTTAAATGGTTCTTTAATTTTAACTGCCCCCATACATCCAGCTGTAGTTCAGCTAACAGAAGGCCAAGGATGGGTAGAGGGTAGCTGCTCGTTCTCCTACAGGGGATATACTTATATCGGTAAGGAGGTCGGATGAGCCAAGAGTGACTGACGACTGCTGCTTCTTTTGGAGCCGACAAGGGAAGCAAATGTTTCAGGTGGCTATTTCTGTCCAGAATTGGTCTCACAACCTCCAGTGGATCCTTTTTTTTTCATTGTGAATTGTGTGCCATGCTCTGTCGGGTTTTGTCGAAGTATTTACACCTACCAATGTGGGCTAATCAACATAGACACTGATCTGGATCCCGAACCCTTGGGGGGGGGGGGGGGGGGAGGGGACTAGTCCCTTCATAGATGGTCTTGCTCATTCAAGCACAAGCCCCACAGTGGGGCTCTTTCTCGAGGGTGAAAAGCACCCTGTCAGAGTCCTGACAGCCAAGAACGCTGATGGGTGGCAGAGTGGAGAGACGCAGACCCTTCTTCACACTGGGGATCTGACCTCGTGGCAAAAGCTAGGAAGTCGCAGGGTGTCATCTACAGTCGCTGCTTATTTGGCATTCCTCGTGCTTTCTTCACCGACCCTGCCGTGTAAAAGCAAGTTTCATGAGTGTCCTTCTAATGTTTAAAGAGATGGATTCAATTTGACTCCCACCACATCTCAATGATCATACACATCCATCTTTCACTGCACGCTTTTGGGTGCTTATACCCTCAGAACCACACTTGTTTTATTTTAAAGTGATGCTGTGTTAGATAGATAAAGGGCGGTAATCACTTTGTTTTGTTACTGAAATTTGCTGCCGTTGAAGTGCAGACTGTCAACTTTAGTTGCATGTGTTTGTCAGCCACATTGAGGGAACGGGAGAGCTGCAAGGCTTCTGAAATCTGAAAGTGCACTGAAAGTTCACCCTGTCATTAGTGGCACAGACTGCAAGGCACGATGATTGGATATTTCTCAACATAGTGCAGACTGAGACTCAATATTGATGTCCCCCCTAAAGTTATGTCCACAGTGTTGTACCTTTGACTCTTTGTGGCTTTTTACTTTTATATAATGCCGTAGCAAATTGTATGCACTGATTGATTAAACATGGAGAGCCATGCAGCTCCAACTGTTGGACAAACTCTTAACAGCCTGTCACTTAACACTAACTTGGGTGGGGGGGCGGGGGGGACAAATGGGGACTTCCATAACACTGGCTGCCCACTATAACCCTGCCCATTTCTCTCCACGCTACGAGTTTGAAAGCCTCGGTGGACAGTAATTGTTTTCGTCTGCTTCGTATGCAAACAGAGCTCTCCTGATGGAGGGGAGATCTAAACACGTACAACGGCTGCAAAGTCATTGCAGCCAGCAGCTGGGCAGATACTGAGTAATCGCAGAGGAGGAGCGGGGGGTAACTGCACCGCTGTGACTCATGTTAGCCCAGCGAGTTGAGAGTGTGTGTTTAACAGGGCTGGGACTGTAAGCATGGTGAGGGTGAGACTGGAGATTCAGCATCTCCCTGCGAACGTTGTTCCTTAAAAGGCCAGAGGCACTCCTTAGTTTTTTTGACTTGACTTGACTTTATGGTAATCAACAGGGGAGTCAACCCTGTGAAACCCAGCAATCCAAGAGTGATCCTCTGTGACTCACTCCAATTCTCCTCCCTCACATAGACTGTTCCAGACGTGGCGAATGGCATCTCGTCATTCCCGCGCTGACGGGGTGAGACAGATACTTAAGACTGTGTGTGTGTGTGTGTGTGTGTGTGTGTGTGTGTGCGTGCGCGTGTGTGCGTGTGTGTGTGTGTTTGTGTGTGTGTGACAGTCATCTACACCAGCTGGTCTTGTCACTGGGTGTCTGTGAGAGACGGTTCTCGGGTCAAGACCCTTAACATGCCGATGGATGAAGTCTGAGCGCCAGGGGGAGGACACACACACACACACACACACACACACACACACACACACACACACACACACACGCACACTGAAGGGAACCAAGAGATTAATCAGATTAGAGGCTGAAGAAGAATGGGGCTGTGTGTTGAATTAGCCTATAAAGAGAGCTTTTAATCGCTACCATAACTATAACCCTCATGGTTGTGGAAGGTTAGCATGGAAGCGAGGCGGTTGAACACACCCTTTAGCACATTATCACTTTGACTTGACTTTATTCAGAGTCTTTGTCGTGGAAATGTTGCGTGTTGCAGGTTTTGAACACACCCTTTCAGGTAAGGGAATAGAAGGGTGTGTCTCGTCTCCTGCAGCCCTCAGGACAACACTCATTTTCCCATGCAGCGCCACTCCCTAATTGTCAACACAGTCTGGAAAGTGGTAGACACCATTTTCTCAAATGGCTGTTATGAAGAAGGCAAAATAGTTGTTTGACGTCAAGCGTGATACTCAATGCTCTCCGGTTATAGGATCTTCATTGTGTCATGAGTTTGATACCGCTGCAGGAGGCTGTCTGATTTTTAAAAACCCTTATCTGAACCGCAGTTTTCCTACCTAAAAGACCTGCTGTTATATAATAGGTTTCTCTGTCAGTTAAAATATTGTCGTGACATTCGCTACACTCGATTGAATGATATTCTGATAATGATAAGAGGACTAACGGTTCCACCACAATCTCGTGTGGGAGATCTGAACAGGTGGTCTCTTAGCAACAACGTGCCATTATTCTTATGTGTTTCTGTCATATCATTGTGCTAAAAGACGTGCAGTAAGTGAAGGGCTGGAGAAGGCGAGTGAGAGGGAGGGAGGGAGGGAGGAAGAGCAAAGGATTTTGTTTCAGAGTTAAAAGAGAGATGTTGGACCTGTTGTTGTAATTGATGATAAATGCTTCATTAAAGGCCCACGAGGGGTTCAGTTTAAACCAGCCCTGTCTCCTGTATAGTGCCGTGTGCTCTTGCATAAAGAAGCTGTCTAGAGTCACTTGAATGATGATGCCATCCCTCACGTTATTTACCGTCTCTTTTTTTTTTTTCCCGCGCAGTATATCCCATCAGGCACCACTTCCCTTTATAATATGCAATTTAATGGAGTTTCAAATGACTTCAGCTCCCGAACATCTGCCTCCAGAATATAGTGTTTCAACAAGTTTATGCTTGCTGGTGCCCGGGGCCTCGAAAAGATTGCATTATGTACTGCAGGAGCTATCATAACATTCATTGCCTGTGGAACAGCAGATTTGTTCCCTGTGCCTTTGACTGCGATGCAGAGAAAGGACTACTGCTCCACACACCCACCTTCTCTGCACGTCCGGGGGTGGATGGTTTAGAGACATTCTCTCTTTTCTTTTGCTCATCACTGCTTTTTCAAGGACCGAGACTGGAGATGTTCAGTGCTAAATCCAAGGCTGCACTGCATTGACGGCAAAAGAAGCTTCGCAGCCGCTGCAGACAGAACAGGTTTATTCAAAGCCACCTCGTAAAGATAAGATGAAACGTCGTTGTCCATGTCGACAACATTAAAAACCCTCTGTAAGGTCACCCTTCCGTTAACGTGGCGATCGTCCAAAATGTTACTTATCTGTCACAAAAAAAAAAAAAAAAAAAAAAACGGCACAGGAGAATTTTCTTTTCTTTTATAGAGTGCATTAAAGTGCTCATTGTGGGAGTAGAAGAGAGAAGGCGATGAAGAGAAGGAAACATAGATGGAGACATTCCACATCCTTGTTGAAATAGTCCCTAATTACTGTGGAGGGTGAAGCTGTAATTACACAGACTGAAAGAGACACACAGAAGCAGAGACAGAACATTTCAGTTAGTACTATGGCAGTGGACAATGGCCTTACATTTATGGGTCATGGACTACAGTTAACATGCTTGTGGCTAGTGTGGCTGTATATCTCTGTGGCAGATGCTGCTGCTTTCAGCAGCATTGGCCACCCTCCACCCACTAGGCGCTCTGAGCAGGCCACCACAGCGTTTCTGTGAGACTCAGACCAGTCGGGCTATTGTGCAGAAAGTGGGAGATTCGCTTTGCATACCCACATGGTTTGAATGTTCCTTTTGGTGAGTGCATTTACACACACTGAAATCTTACCATTGGGATGTAAAGTGACTAATGCGACACACACTCACTGTTATGGCATTCCCCGTACTTCTAGTGTATTCGTTAAAATCATCATCATCATCATCATCATCTCCTATTTAGATCATGTTCTTGCTTGTCCCTGTGGGACACCTCACTAGGATACATGCATGTACTTTGAGTTTACATTTGTCAAGCACTAGAGACATGGTGTTCTGTCCATATAGGGCTGTGTTGAAATCTGAATGTGGCCAGGAGGAGGTCAGCAGTGGCACCCTCACACGATGCATCCATAAGTCATTAAGAGCCTTCCTGAAAGCCTCAAAGCTGCCATGCAAAATGTGAATTTGCATTTATCCTCTTCATCTAACAAGTGAAGCAACCCACACTTAAAGTCCGTCATCCTACAATGTGTTTTTTTTTTTTTTATTTCTATTTGATGGTCATTTGGAGAAACAACAATCTCTGCTGCTGTCAGTGTGTTACCTTCCTCTTTTTGAGCCTTTGAGTCTTTCACAATTCATTAGAAGAATATATTTTTAGCGATTTCAGGGTAATGCATTTCTTTCCTCCACCAAAATGAACGGGTGTCAAAGAACTAAAGCTAGCAAATACGTCTGGGTCTTGGTTGCTGTGGTAACCAGTGCCTGTGTTGGGTTAGTTGAGGGCCTGATGCCGGGCTGAGTAGAGGGGGGGGGGGAGGTCAGTCACACTGGCTGCAGATGACAGCAAAGCAAACAAACACAGTAAATAGTTGGTCTCTGGCGAGCAACTGATTTGTTGTGCACTGGCAGGATAGACTGCAGATCGAAGGTGGGGGCAGGACAAAGAACCTGTGAGAGGTGACTCATGCTTTTTCCTTCTCCACCTGAGACTCCTTGTAGATGACTTTCGGCTCATCAAGCCTCATGTCTGATTTTAATCTGACCAAATTTCATCGGTAAAAAGCCTCTTTAAAATGTTTCTGTTTCTGACAAACATTTACCAAAGTGCAAGGAATACTTTTATTTGCGAGGTGGGAGGCACCTCCAACATGACTAAGCGTTCTACTCCCACATGACGTGGAATGCGTTGTTTTTTTGATTGTTTATAGATACAGCACACGTCGGATGAATGGCTGATATTTGTCTTCTGCATTGCAAGTACATAAGAAATGATTCCAAATGAAAAGCCTGTACCTTTCTCCTCTACCTGTCAGCTTTCACATGCCACACAGTAATGATAGCAAGGTGTGTGTGACAGAGAAAGAAAAGAGCATGGGGTGTTATGGTGGAGTTACTAACAAATGTTAGTAAGGGGTGTGTTAGGTTGTAATAAAATAAAATGACTTGCACTGTAAATAAGGAATGTCTATGTATAAATTACGCAGGTGATTCAAGATGTATGGTCATGGAGCTGAATCCTTTTGCATGCATCTAAAGGTTTAAGTTTCCTTGATTAGCATAGCTCTTGTCTGACAACATGAGTCACGTTGGACATAATCTCCTTTTACTGTTATGTTTATGTTCACATTTGCAAATACAATTATGCCTCCCAAGAGGCAGATCAACACAATTACAAACTTAAACTGACAGTGGAGTCCTATACTTGTCTTGGTTCTCTTCAAGATTCTGCTGGGTCATGAGTTTCATTATGACTTCTTCAGCTACAACCCATGATTGGATAATTGGTCAATAATAAGCTGTAATAACTAGCGCTTCATGTTGGTTACTCGAGCTGGACAAAGAGATCACAGGAGGCTTTTTACTTGATTGTCTCTGAGTTATTCACCCGTGTCGGAAGAGACACAACCTTCACACTCATCATCGCTTTTAACATAAGAACAAGCGCTGGAACTGGAGCCGTTTTTTGCGACACCAACAAACAAAGCGTTGTGAAGCTAGAAGAACGTCTATGGGTCCCTGTCTGTGTTTGACGTGACTGATGTGCAATGATGTACTCTGTACTCTTCCATAACAAAAGAACACGAGAGCTGCTCTCAAACAGCACGGTTTTCTCTCAGCCCACGATGTTGTGAAGTTTGCTCTCCTCAATACAACTTGGAAAGGACATAAATATCCACGTGGTATTCTTGGACTTGCTGTTCGCTATGGCTTCTACTAAAAAAAAAAAAAAAAACACATGCCGGGACTACTGCAGTATTAGTGAGGCTTTAGGTATGCAAGAAGGACAAACTTCTTCTTGGCATCAACTCATGACTGTGTACCTGCAGTTTTCTCTGAAAGAAGGATGTGACGGTGTGTACTTAAGAAAGTTCTCTAACCTGTCTATTAGCTGTCTTACAAAAGGAAGTTGGCCGTGTTCCCTTCACTTGTGCAGTATCTCTGCCGTGCTTTTCAGACTCCAAATCCCCTGCTGGGTGGTCCCCCGTTATTTCAAGGAAATGCCAACTGATGTTGATCAAGATTTAATAAAAGTTTGCCACCGTCCCTTATGAGGAAATGGGAGTCGAAACATTGACGTGAGTTTATTTTTGAGCATGAACTTTAGATTAAATTGGCACTCTTCATTCTTCCGGCCGAAATGTAATAAGATTTGTGTGGAATGCAACCTCTTACAAGTGGTTGTTGTCGTTCCAATATAGTGTCCAAGTCTGCCATTCTCAGTTATGACAGCAGGAGGAATATTTTTTAATAGGCGGCACTAAATTAATTGCTTGGAGAAGAACCCAAAATGACAAGTAAACCAGACTGACCCTGGACAAATTACCCGCACATACTCCACAAATTGTCTGTTTTTTTCAGTAAACTTAAAAGTTGTTTATCATACACTGTATATGCAGTAATATGCATATCTCATAGTTCAATATATACTGAATAACTATTACAGTCAGTCTGCTCTCTTTTTAAATGCCACATTTACATCAGAATCACAGAAAATCTTAACTGTCCTTGTTATGTATTTTTTAATTGTTGAATTGTTCCTACATGTACATTTTATAATACTGATATTTACGGCATGCCCTAACCCTAACCCTAACCCATAGTACTCAAAATAAATTGCGGTGAAAATTAGAAAAATATTGTTGTAAGCAACTGACCTACACATTGCAAATCTATTGCTCTGCATCTACCGCACCAACATGCTTTCCCGAGGCAAAACTAAGTGGCATTGATTTTCACTTTATTTAATTGCAGATAATTTCTTGTGTACTTGCATGTCGCAACGTTAATTTTGAAAACTGTTACCTCGACAAAAACTAAAAGTGTTCACTTAGCTTTTACTCTGTCCTGCTGTGTTTTTATTTCCAGTAAACAATCCACAAGTAATGCCGCTAGCTTTATCCTGTAGCTTCACATAATAATATAAAAACATGTTATGGTACAATTAGCAATTTTCTCTTTCGACATTATGTTCAAGCCTCCTTTAGCGTGTGAACATGTGCAACGCAGGGTTTTCCACAGGAAACTACTTAGCCGAGGTGATGAGACACCCGGATCCTGTGGTGTCTCTTCCTTGTCCGTCCTTGTTCCTCATTGGTGGCGTCAATCAGACGAGAGATTACACAGCAACCTGACTGTTTTCTCTCGGCACGGTAATTAGTTCATGCGAAAGGTCTCAGCGAACATCCAGCTGATTGATACCCATCATAAACTCGCGCTGCTTCTTAATAGGAAAGAAAAGACTATCTGTGGGGTTGTCATAAGTACATCCGCACATTATACCCTTTTTTTTTTTTTCTTTTCTTCTTTTTTCTTTTTTTTTTTACATTCCTCTGGATTACATCATTAGGCTCGGCTGCCTCCGCTGCCTGTCACCACATGACGTGCCCCTACAGTTCTCACAAATACAATAATTGGTGGCTGCAGTGCTCAGCTGATCCTGGGCATTTGGGTTGCCATGTAGAAGAGGGGCTGAGGAGGAAGGAGCGAGGGGAAGGCGAGAAGGAACAGATGATGATGATGATGATGATGATGATGATGGCGGCATCCTGGCTTCTGATTGCGTGTGATTTTTTCTTTTTTTTCCCCTGATTCTAATCATCTTTGAAATTACCTCCCTTGCGTGTCATTACTGCGTGTGTGTGTGCGACAGAACAGAATGAGTGGAGAAAGAGTAATATTCCATAGTTTGAATTGACAATCTATTTTACACAGACTGGCCTTGTTTGCTACTTCCACACCGAGGAGAAATTCATATCAATCTTGTGTTTTCTCTTATTTGCAGCCTTTATGCTCGTGCTCCCGAGTTCTCCATTTTCTTCCTGTCTCACGTCGCAGCACAAATCGGTGTCAAACTGATTTTATTAATTTTGTAGGAGACAATTCTCTGCCCTCATTTTAATTGTCTGCTTTATCATTTTTGGCCCGAGTGCTGATAATTAATTAATTCAGTCCTCGTGTAGGCAGCCGCAAAATGGACTTCTTCTGTCTCTGCAAAGGAAAGAATTACACTTCAGCTGTGAAATAGTTCTTATTTCATTACTTCTTTAAGTGAAGGATGATACTGAGGAGCGTTTCAATGGGAAGGGATGTACGGTACATGATTCCATATCCACATTTTCTCTTCATTCTTGAAATATTCCATCCTCGCAATTTTCTCTCTCTGTCTCTCTCTCTTCATGTCACACAACGTCAAGTGCCTCCTGGCCCCATTTCCCAATTAGGGTAACAATGTAGTACAAGAGAACTGGGATGACAAATTTAGCAACAATGGGAAGAGATGGACAAAGAACCTACCTCACTGTATTTTTTTTTTTTTTGTCTGCTCTTCACTTCCCCTGAGCTGCATGTCGCTGCAAACCTATCTCTTATATAATAGTTATATCCGTGGCTAATCATCTAATGCTTTATGTTCAATAACTGCATGTATTTTCTCTCTGTTTATTCAGTGACAGTGGGTCAGCGTGTGTGTGTGTGTGTGTGTGTGTGTGTGTGTGAGAGAGAGAGTGAGAGTGTACAGTTTGTGTAAGAAAGGTGGTCAGGCTTGTGTCAGCTACCTTTGTCCTCCTCAGTGGGAGAGTGTGCCGTAATGATGCTGCACAGGGCTTTGCTTTGTTATGCAATCCTCCCACAAGTTTGAAACACCACCACTCTTTATTATATAGCCTTGTATTCATGTAGGTGTGTGCACGAGTACACGCTGATGCATGCATGAATGATTGTGTGTGTGTGTGTGTGTGTGTGTGTGTGTGCGTGCGCGAGCGATTTGCACACATTCATGTGACCTTCTCCTCATTTATGAGATGCACTCTACATCAGAATAAGGCAGAACGAAGAAACATTTAGGTATTTATATTTCTTTAGCGAGGTCCTGAGGGATGTGTTGGTCTTTTATCTTTCCAGAGGCAGCGAGAGCGGGGATACCTTCTTTACACCGGCGCTGTGTCTGTGCTTGAAGATGGGATTCTCCCCAATTATGGTCCTATTCTTCTTGTATATTAGACTAGCAGAGCCTGATGGTAAATAAAGGGAGCTGATTTAACCAGGAGTTGCTATTAGAGTAGCTTATAAAGCTCGTTCCAGCGTCTCTTTGTGGTAGCTGGGAGATGAGTTTATGTAAAACAATAAGATGACACGGTGCCCTCTGTAAAAAGTAATCGGCTATGTATTCAAGAGTCTGCACTGTTAATATGCTCTCTTTTTTTGAGGATATTTCCTCCTTCAGGAACAACTGTTTTTGACAAGTGTTTTCACAAGAAGTTTCTTTAAGAATTCCTGTTCCTGAGAGCTGCTGAGCCGGTGCACAGACTTTCTATAGAATCCATTTTGCTTGAGGGCTAGACCCAGTTAACAGACAGGAACTTAACAGCTCAGCCAGCCAATATCCATGGGAACCTGACGTGCACCTGTCTTTTTGTTCACTTTTGTTACTCATTTATACTTTCAGCCACAACGACCAATGGGCGTTAAAATACTTTAGACACAATTTTCACAGGTTAGGATGCTTCTGGAATCCATAAAAACTTTCGAAACCATTAGAGCTGCAACAAATAACAGATTTAGTTGATCAAGATAAAAAATAATAGGCAACTATTTTTATAATTGATTAATCCTGTTTTTTAAGCAAAAATGCCAAAACATTCCAGCTTCTTAAATGTCAGGATTTTATCTTCTTTTTTTTAAAAGTAAAAATAAAACAAGCTACCTGAGACTTAATAGACAAAACGTTTGATCAGTTAAATCGAGCAAACAATTAGGAGATTATTCAAAATAATTCTAGCCCTATAAAGAATCTGTCGTAATACGTAGATAGAAATGTATGCCTGATGATCAGCAGAAGTGAACCAATTTAATAAAAACTATTTACAATAGGTAAGGCCGCCTCTTTGACAGTTGTTATTGGTGGTGACTGCATTTTCTTTCATTGTCCCTGTTTTTGTAATCCAGTCCAGTTTTTTCTGGCTGCATCGGCTTTAGATGTAAGCACAGTCATGGAGAGGCGTAGTAAAATAGCTCCTGTTGGTAATGATGGTATCAGTGGTTTATGTGTGACTCACTGGTATTTCTACTGTATGTGGGTTGTGCTGCACTCAAGCCACTTTAACCTCAACTCCTGACGGGATACACATCACAGCAAGCGCACATACACATGTACCGTCGTATCCAAATGTTGGCGCTCATTAAAAACAAAAGACAGACAGCAAGATGAATGCAAAAGCCAAAATGCTGAAGTCTGACTGAAGATGAGAGGCTTATGATTTTCAGAATGAGCTGCAGGATTGTTCCTGGTTGACACTGGTGGCACCTTGCCATATCATTCTGCCACGGTGTGAAGCCTAGAAGTAGATTATTAAGTGTTCTCCTGCCGTATTGATGGCTTGTGTAGAGACTGCTGCTGCAGCAATGTTGTGAATGTCTCTCTGTCCCCTGGCTGTTCCTGACTAGCTGACTGGGGACCGGCTAATTGGAGGAAGCCCTCGAGGAAGCACAGGTGGAGGAGGAGGAGGAGGAGGAGGAGGAGGAGGAGGAGGAGGAGGAGGAGGAGGAGGAAGGGAAGAGGAAGGGAAGAGGAAGAGGAAGAGGAGGAGGAGGAGGAATAATGAGGAGGAGGAGTGTTGGTGGCAGGCATCATTATACCGACTCTGCCCTCAGTTTAGTCTGATCCTGTATCTCTCTTATGATAGGATACATTATATAAAGATATATAATGGTATAGCTGTAATTTTAATTCTAGATGCTGATTCATTATGGCCATGTTTGTAGAATCTACACTTCTCTGTTCACTAGCAACCACAGTGACCCTTGGTGTCCGTCATATCGTGCTCCAAGGTAACAAAATGCATCCCCGTCGATGCAAATTTGACAGTCACTTTTTAGTCCACGAGTATCTATCCCACTCCTCCGCCACCATCATCAGCCCCAGCCTCTCCTGCCTCATCCCACCTGGACTATTTCTCACTGTAAGAGGGCAGGATGTGGGTGGAGGAAGCCATTCCTGCCCTTATCAACATTCAAGCCAACCACTTAGTGTGTCCAAATATTCTGTCGGTGGCCATTTGCTCTGTGCGAGACAGATTCTGTGCAGCTGAAGGAGGTTTGTGTATGTCAGAGAAAGAGGGGGAGAGAGAGAGAGAGAGGCAGGGAGTGCGATAGAGAATGAATAGAGCAAGGTGTAAGTCTTTCTTCTCTGCCCTTGACCCTGCTCTGTTGATAAGTGAAACCTCTACCTCCCATTTATCTCTTGTTTTCTCTTTCAGACCATCATGGAGCAGTTCAACCCCTGCTTACGGAACTTTGTTGCCATGGGGAAGAACTATGAGAAGGCCCTTGCCAGTAAGTCCTTTTTTCTCTCTGTTATTTTCTCCAAGCTCCCTGTTTGGCTGCAGGTTTGGGCAGGTGGCCAAGCCAGCCCTCGCTGTCTCTTTCTCGTATATATCTATTTACCTTTCTGTATGTGTGAATTCTGACAAATACAAGAGGGCTCTAATCTGATGCAGAAGTGAGGATAACTCTCTGTCAGCAGTCAAACTCACAAAAGGAAACGTGTGGATGTATGGTCGTCGCTCCCTAAAACAATGATTTTTCATTTCTCTGACTTTGTAACAAGGTCCCAAAACCTTTTCCCAAAATGTCCCTCAACCTTAACGCAAGGCTAAGACTCAGTCCAACTAATCCAGCAATTAGTGAGTGCCCCCCCTTTTTCAAGCCTGTGCTTCTGTCTCCTTCTTTTCCCTGACACACACAATAAGTAATCCTGGCCTTGGTATAGGTAGGAGACAGACTGGCTGAGCCATTAAAGACACACTTTGCAGAATTGGCTCGACCCAAGGGACTAAGAAGCTCTGATTTGCGGGGGCAGGGGGATGGGAGGACACACTTCCACCCATATGGTGCAATCACTGGAATTATTCAGCACCAGAAATGCCAAAAGGGCTCAATGGGTAGGCTTGCTAGATCTGTTAATGGACACGTTCCAGGTTTTCTAACACAGCAGTGAGTCGCTAGTTCTAACAGCGTTTGGTAAGTGTAAAAGCAACAGATGCATACAACTGAGTAACTCTAACTGCCTACGGAACACAGCCTGGAACTTATTATACAAGTCCCCCGACAGCGTGATGAGGACGATGCAAGTACAGGAAATGATCGTTGTCCTGATTAAGGATGTGGTTCTTCCACCTCTTCTCTCGAGTGAAGTGTGAGTGATGGATCAGTAGCTCTGAGATGAGCCCCGCCCCTACCAATTGTCTGTCTGCTTTGCAATCAGAGATCTGGTAATCCTCTCCGTCTGTCTTTGTGAGCCCCTCGCCACACATTTCATTAGACAGAAGTAAAGTATCCGTACATATCCAGCTTATCTACTCAGCCACCCTTCAGCTACACACACACACACACACACACACACACACACACACACACACACACACACACACACTTGCTCACTCGCTGCAGCAGCATTGGGCAAGAAGAAAGAGTCTGCTGCTAGGAGATCACTTTGAAAATCTGCTGTAACTCCCACTACCCCGCTCCCGCAACCCCCCACCGCCGATGTGCAAACTTGCGTGTACAGACACACACATTCGCGCACGCTTTCCACATCAAGGCAAGCAGCGGTATCTGTTTGGCATAATGAAGAGAAATCAGCCGTGATGCTCTAGAGGCTCTGTTTCTCAGTTCTCAGGTGTTCCCCCAGCAAGAGAGGAAGGAGGAAACGCACGCCGTCTCCTGCCGTTGACTCAGCTGTAATTGGGATTAGCATAAGCATATGTGCCTCAGCCTCGGAGCAGAGCTGCGAGGCTTCCAGCCTGGGAGACTTCCTCTATCGCAGGGCTGCATCTGTCTGCTAGAATTAGCCTGCCCCTGCCAAGCTATTGTTGTAAATGTGTCTCTCACCTGGCAGCTGTCTGCAGGCACAGGGCCCATCTGTCACCTGGACCGCTGTTGAATTCACCTCTAAAAGCAGCGTCCATTATTCACTGGAGATGGGCCGATTGGCAGGCTGTATGGCAGCCGGGCAGAAATCACTGGAAGCTGACTCTGCCCTGTGTGACCTTTTATTGGCCAGCACAGCAGCAGTTGAAATAATAGGGACTGAAGTGGATATTGATCTGGACAACCAGGAGTACTCTTGATCTTTATTTCGTCGCCGAGAGAGAAGAGGAGCTATGGCTGCTGATTAGGTTAACCGTAACCTCACTGATTGTTTTTGTGTATCCTGAAGATGTAGAGCAGAGGTCAAGCATTTTGTGTGTACATGATTATGTGTGTGTGTGTGTGTGTGTGTGTGCACAAATCCGCACATCTGTGCATACATGTGACATCTTGTTCTACTTGACCCTTGGACTCTCTTAATGTGAAAAGGGATTATTTGAGCACATAGGTAACCCCTTTAGATTATAAAGGCAATTAGAGTTCATTATTACGCCTTCCATCAAAGCTAGAGAGAGTGAGAGAGACTCTTTTCACTCTCCCCTCCCCCCCTGAAAAGTCATGCTGCAGTTTGGGCCACAATACAGTATCCAGTGTTGCAGCTTTGTAAATACAGGTCCCCTGGTCACCGTGTCAACCTGCTGTCCAATGTTCAGACATATTGACAAAAAAGACGCAATGTGGTGGTTATCAGCATGTGGTTATCAGCATGTGGTTAACACCGTGACTTTACTATTCACTTGGAGACACGACAATGTTTTATCACAAAACTCGCAAATATTGCATTTCTGTGGTCCATTTGGTCATAGATCAAGAAGAGACCAGGTACACAAAATGCCCCAATAGATGTACTCAAACACATTACATCATAAAGTTAAACACACATAAGAAAGCTGATTGACTCACTGTGGTGTGTGTGTGTGTGTGTGTGTGTGTGTGTGGGAGAGGGGGGAGGGGGGGTCCAGTCCAGTCCTCTGGAAACTGTAGAAACTGGTGAATTTTGTGCAACATTCAAGTTTCACGACCATGACGCGTAGGGGAATATAGTTAGTGCCAAAAAAACCTCTAAATATTAACATTGCTCATATAAGCTTCGTGCCGATAATAAACCAACTTTCCTTCTCATTATAACACCAAGCCATAAACAGAACGTAACAGAAAAACATATTTGTTATGCTTGTGTGGCTTCTCCATCAAGCACAGATTATGTCAGGAAATAATTTCCTCTTTGCAATCAAGCATGCAGATTGTCAACAAGATGATGTTGAGTAATTGCATCGCAACATCAGTGCTGCTTATTTTCTGGCGGCGAGAAGCTGCGATTCACCATTTCAAAAACGATCTGAGGAAAACCAGAAGTAGAAGGAAAGGGTGCAAATGTTTTAGGCCAGACTGTTGACGGCTTTGTTTACTCAAAGCTAAGATGTATCACAGTTTCTTTTCCTATTTTAAGAGACGCGCTGCACTGTTACTTTTAACTTAATCCTGCTTTCTCTTTGTCTCTAGATGTGACATTTGCTGCCAAAGGATACTTTGATGCTCTGGTCAGAATGGGTGAACTGGCCAGTGAAAGTCAAGGATCCAAAGATTTAGGTAAGTGATTGACATTCACCTGATGACCTGTTTTTTTTTTTTTTTTTTAATCAACTTATTCTCTTTTTCTTTCTTATTGTTGGAACAACAGCAACACACACACACACACACACACACACACACACACACACACACACATGCACATCATCTCTCTGTGTAAAGAAATTGGCAGGAGAAGCTAATTTGCACACACAGAGACGTGTGTGGGTCGATACAGGAGGTGTTTTTTAGTAGGAATGTTTACTCAATGTTTTTAGTTCTAAAGCAGTTTGTTGTTTGGGGTTTTTTTTCTGGAGGGAACAAAATGTTACCATGAGTGAGCTGGTAGCTGAACATCATTTATTTACAACAGTATAGACGGTAGTTGAGATTGTTTTTGGAAAAGGCTTTTTTTTTTATATTTCTGGTTGGCAGTTTGGATTGATGCTGTGGGGGAAAAAAAATAAATTATCCGTAAATCAGATATTTGACATCTTGCACTTTGTGTGTGTGTGTGTGTGTGTGTGTGTGTGTGTGTGTGTGTGTGTGAGAAACATAGAGGTCAATTGCCAACCAACACCTGGTCCTCTCATAGTGAATTGTCTCCTTGGTGATCGGTGTCTCTGAGTGAGTGTGTTTTCGCTGTCACCAGCCCGTGGGAAATCAGCTCCTGTTTGAAGAGATTCCCTTTGCACTGATTGAGCTTTTGACTGCTTGATCTGCGTGCAAGTAGCTGTTGATTTGACGGGGCCTTTGTTGCAGTGGAGCTGAGATCTAGTTTGGGTTTCCTTCAGCCCAGCCATTGGGGACTGGCATGAAAGTGCTCTCAGGATGTTTTATTCAGTAAGCGTCCCTCTATCGTTCTATCTCTGTGAGGTTTTGCATTGATACAGCAGCAGTAACTTCGTGTTGAACTGAGCCTCACTTACAGTAGCGGGGTCTTCCGAGCCAGACATCCTCAGCTGAACTTGTCGAAATAGAGAACAACGTGTACAGTACGTGAGCTGACTGACGGCTGATCTAATCTCCTCTTGCGCCGAACAACACCGTGGCTCTAACAGCAAGGGGCTGTTTTATAGAATAGGTCAGGTCAGAAACTATTAAATGTGTGTTGACACTCCTGACACTGGTCGACTCTCCTTCGGTGTTACGCATATTGCCGGGGCAATATTGGAAATTGTGCGTGCGTGCATGCGTGCGTGTGTGCGTGTGGAATATACATCAAATTGCTCACCTCTTTTGTCACAAGTTTGTCTGAGGGAACTATAAACGGATCCAAAGCCCTGCCTGGAGGAAGATATTTGAAATGACTCGCCCTCTCTGTCTCTACATGTGTCTGTTTTTTCTCTGTGTTCATCGACCGAATCGCTCTGTGCAGTTGTCAGGTTGTGGTGTAGCTAAGCTATTAGCCCCTGTTGTTCATCGTCAGTCTCCAGGACAATGCGCCAGCTCCACCCAACTCTCTACTGCATGCCACTGTGGTTCCCCGGGGAGGAATCTGTTTTATTTTCCAGCCACCTGCTCTCGAGTCCCCGCCCTGAGGTCGCCGTCGGTGCCTTGACCTCTTGTCAGGCCGCGTGCAGGGATGAGTCCCAAAGCTCAGAGTTTCCTGTTTGACCGGTGGTAGAGCACAGAAATAGCAACAGATTGGTTGGAAAGGGAGCGGTGGAGGTTTGCCAAACAACAAGTTTGACAACGCAAATAAATACAGATGTGAAATATTGGTTGAAGTCATTTTATTTTATTACAACCTAACAATATCAATGTTAATTCAATTCAATAATTCTATTCTTAAATTTCTCTATTGATTTTAATACTGGCCTAATCTTATATTTGAGATGTTCACATACAATTTAATTGTTTCTCTTCCCTATAGAAAAGTTGTCTTCATAGATAATTGCGCCTGCTTATAATGTGTGTATTCATGCAGACTTAAAAAAAAAAAAGAACACAAAGGGGATATTGAGGCTTGGAGAGAAGTATATTTTTGGTCTTAATGATTGGTGCTTGCTTGGTTCATTTTAACTACACTCAGGCTCTGTCATCCAGATTTGACTGAGTGACTGAT
This sequence comes from Ophiodon elongatus, assembly GCA_016806645.1. Lineage (NCBI taxonomy): Eukaryota > Metazoa > Chordata > Actinopteri > Perciformes > Hexagrammidae > Ophiodon > Ophiodon elongatus. Next base: position 875,814 of record JACSYO010002129.1, read on the forward strand.
GGAGACGAACATGAGTGTGAACTCAGGCTTTAAAGCATAGTGTTTGATATGTGTGACCTCATGAACACTACATCCTTGATTTTCCACATTCAGATCAGTCACATGATCATCTGCTTTTTTTCTATAGCCTGTCTCTATTTGCCCATGCGCACACCTTCATAAGCATGCATGAGTTTGCGTTTTTGTTGCACCTGTTTAAAGCCTGTTAATTCCATCGAGGCTTAGTAAGAGACGGCCTGCAAATGGTCCCACCTACACACCTAAGAGTCGGCAGCTGCTCTCCATCTCTTCCACCCTCCCTCCCTTTTTTTCCTCCGTTCTCTCACACACATACACATGCATAAAAGTATGCTTTAAGCAGGGAATCAAATTACCTTGTGAAATAATGCCCGCTGTTGCAGTTTTTATTATCGACAAATTAACATGTGCTCTACTCTGGCTTGAGTCTTACTTCATTCCTTTGAGAACACAGTATGTTCCCACATTAATCCACCCTTGTGTGTATATGTACTGTATGTGCATGCATGTGTTCATGTCTATTATTCTTGTTTATTATTCATGTCCATATATTTCTTGTCATTTCTATGTGTTTATACAGTATGAGTGCTCTTTTAATCCACTTGTGTATATCTCTCCCTAAAGAGTCTCTCTCTCTCTCTCTCTCTCTCTCTCTCTCTCTCTCTCTCTCTCTCTCTCTCTCTCTCTCTTTTTCTTTCTCTTTCTCTTTCTCTCTCTTTTTTTTTCTCTCTTTTTCTCTTTCCCCCCCCCCCCCAGCCCCACTACTCCCACACACTCCCTCCCACATATCCTCCTCTGGTTGGGCTAATCATCGCCTGTCACTTTTCCACCCACACACACACATGCATGCACGCACGCTAACACACACCTGCCCTCCCTCTCTTTCACTTCTCTCCCTCCCTCTCTTTCTACCATCCTCCTCCTCCTTTATCCCTCTTCATGAGAAAGTAGTAAGCATATATTACATCTGTGGCTTTCCAACCCTTCTTGGAAAATGCAGGAAATGTAGAGTTTGGGGGGCCGAAAATATTTACGACAATCTTCTCCGAGCAGCTCTGTTCCACTGTGTTTATATTCCTGAACCAAGAGGCTTGTTATTTTCCACACCACCCATAGCTGAATAGTCCTGAAATTCCTAGTATTTTTTATTTGTCATCATTCATATTGCTCCTTTATCTTTGTTAAAACTGCCAGAAATCCAACCAACCAATCAGTCACCTTTTGACTTTTTACAAAAAGCTATCAAATGGCTCAGTCAGTTGAATCCGCTAGCAAGTGTTTGTACATTGTAGAGATTACTTCTTCTGCATCTGCTGTGTTTTACAAACTCCGAAAAGTCTTATCTTTCATCACATTTTCCTACTTCCTCCATCGTTTGGTTGCATGATTATGCATTTAGCACAACTCTCTATTCCTGTTAGTGAATAGAAGAACAAGAGTCCAGTTCATCGGACCCCTTGCGAACGTTTCAGGAACACCACCAGGAGTACAAGGCATGGCCTCTTGCTCACTGTGGAATTTTAAAGGGGACATATCATGGAAAACTCTTTCAGTGCTTGTGCACATATATTCAGTTATCTGGAGTGCTTACCACCCCAAAAATTGAAATAAGAAAACCCAAGTCAGTTTTTTTTTTTTTTTTTTTTATGGGCTTTTTTTTCTGGTTTCAAACGGTATTTTGAATGTTTGGATTTTGTGACAGCTGTACACCATTACTGTCAGAGCTCACAGATATAAATACTGTTTGCAAAAAACAAACTGGAGTTAGTTTATTAAATCCATTTGTATGTGTGTATGCATTTGCTGCACTGACAGAATAGTAAAGAGGTTATATACCATATTCTGAAGTAAATAGGTTTCTGTTCACGACTCACTGGTATGGTCAGCCTGTTCCTTTAGCGGCCTCAGATGAAGTAAAGTTTGAGATCTGCTCTGTGCCTGGCTGGGTGTGTTCGACTATGGTGCTGTTTCACTGTTGGACATATGTAAAAGTCAGACTACAAACTACCGACCCAATTCTATTAAGTGTATGTTTCAAAGACATGTATTTCATTGTTGCTATGGCTTTCCTTCATCCTATCCTCTGGTTAACAATTAAAAATAAACTCGCTCTTGGGCCATTTGGCTGATTAGTCTGTTTTCAAGAACCTGGAAAGGAATGTGAAGTGCTTACAGTTCAGCCTCCCAGCCAGAGGAAATCAAATATCTTTCTCCCCTCTTATCAACTGCTATAACCTTGCTAATTGCCATGTTTTAATAACACACATGATTCAGAACAATGACATGTCTTTTGGGAAATGACATGCATTAGAGAAATAAATGGGGTCACTTTGTAGTCAACCAATGGATTGCATTGGTAGGTTGATGCTGGGGAGAGGGCCCACAAAAAAAGCACCTCATAGCCCTCCCAGTAATAATTACCTGCTGGAAAAAGAAGGATCACAGAGGGAAAATGAGGCTGCAAACTGATGTATCAGAGTTGTCTTTTTTTAGGTTAATGTATCTGGGACATATGCTTTAAATTTCTGCTGCAAAATGGGAGATGCCTAAAAGGCTAAATGATATGTCGACGTTAAGAGCAGAGGTTAGCGGTGGCGTGTGAGGAGTTAACTCTGACATGCTGAATTTGAATAAGCACCCAGGAGTACACACACTGTATACACGCCTCTCTCTCTCTCTCTCTCTCTCTCTCTCTCTCTCTCTCTCTCTCTCTCTCTCTCTCTCTCTCTCTCTCTCTCTGTCTGTCTTCAGTATGGCCTACCTCTCTCCTCCACCAGCACCTGTCCCTGTTTAAATGAGAGCAGAGGAGCTCTTTTCTTAGCTCTGTCCCAACATCCCAGGGGTCCCTGCCTTCTCCTGCTCTATTTCTGAGATGCGCACTGCATGATGGGAAGCCAGTGGCCCCCACGCTCTCCATCCACACTCATTCACATTGCCCTTCATTTGTTCGTGGAAGCGGCATGTGCTGAGGGTGAGGTAGATGTAGCTGGGATGGACATGGACAAACTTGTACAGACAACTCTCTCTCTCTGTTTCCTTCACACATTTACTCACACTCCAGTAGACACTTGTGAGAATAATGGATCCACTTACATTTTGCACTAGTTACACTGGCATGCAACAACGTAAAGCATATGCCATTGCTCTCGTGTGTGTGTGTGTGTGTGTGTGTGTGTGTGTGAGTGCGCGTATGTGTGTGTGTGTATGTGGACCTAAAATCAACTTGAACTCTTGCATTAGTAGGTAGGAGCAGCAAGGTTTTTCTTTTTTTAAAATACTGCAATTTTAGCATCCTTCTACTTTAAAATGTGTTGAAATAATAATGACGTGCCTACCATTGTTTCCCCTCACTAGTGCATAGTTGGGCTTGAATACACTCTGTGTTTGGAAACCCTTTTGACCCTTGTTTTTTTTTTAGGGCGTTTAACTGGCTAGATCAAATAACATTCACTCGGAGTCACTCACTTTGCCACTCCTTGAATCTCCATACCTCAACAGGTAGATGCATGACTCTGCTGTTTTTCAAGCGTGAACGGCTCTGCTACACAGCTTTGGAGAAAACTCTATCAAGAAAGCTTAAAATTGTGTACGAGTTCACGCCAGTTTCTTTTGTTACATTGAGGTATCACTGAATTCTCGAGTGATTTTCCCCGTCGCTACACTGTCTGCCTAATTTGCCCTCAAACAAAAAAATCGCTTTTATCTCAAGCTTTCTTCACTTTGAACTTTGTATTTAGATTCTCAGACGACTTTGTCGAAGAACAACCCCCCCCAGATCTTTTAATGGATTCCACACCCACCCACAAACGCACGCAGCGTAATCTGTATGTCAGAGTAACTGTTCCTGATTTATCTTTTTTGTCTCACTATTATTTTAGCCCACTTATTTCTACCTCCTTTGTCGCTATACGTTTCTCCTGAGTTTGTTCTTTTTAATTCATCACTTGTGCTTTCAGCAACAAGTAAAAGCAGATACGATGGCACTGTGCTGCATTCTCTCTTTATGAGACACAACCTTGTGTTGGTTTCTGTTAAGTTATTGAGCCTCTGTACCCTAAAATCACTGGGAGACAATGTGAAACGTATATAGGTTTATATTTCATGACGGATATCGCACAAGTCAGGTTTTGTCATGAAGATAGTTTTTATGGAGTGGTCACCCCTCGACTTGTACAACCAGTTACAGTTCATGATCCAGCCTTATGGTTAAGGAACCAGCCCGCTGAGATGCTCTGGACCAATCATCGACTCTGTAGAAGTTAACAAGCAGCTGGTTAAGACGTTGTACGATGTTAGTTTTATGTCTGCTTCAGCCCAAAGTCCTCCTCCACTTCTGAATTGGCTTTTTGAGTCGGACACCTGTGTTTTCTGTCCCTACTCAAGGTATTTGGGTTAAAAGTAGTTATTGTAACTTATTGTGAAATACTACGTTAAAACACCTCATCATTTTTGTTCAAACACGTAAAATTCAAAAACTACATCTCCCATCAGGCTTTAACTACTCGAGAATCATGGTATCATGTTGTTTGAGCTGTAAATAAACTAGTAACGAAATAACTATTATGCTATCTTTGTTAGAGTTTACAGAAATACTCGTTCATCTGAGCGTACAGGCATAACTCTGCTCCATTATGTTTCAGCTTTTTGCCGTTACAAGATGTGTCGCGTGGTTTAGGCTGGTGGAACACCGGCTTAAAAAAGAGGCCAGGATTTTGGCTCACTGATACCAGATGGTTTGGATTTGCTACATACAGTCTTATTCAGACAATGCACGACAACCTACCTGAAACCTTTTTGAAATACATGCAAAGGCTACTTGCAATAGCACTCTGGCCCACTTCTCTTTGACCAGTCTTTCATGTCTGCTGTTAAGCCTTCATTATGGCCTAAATGCATGACACCATTGCTGGACAAACTTATATTGGGTTAGTAGGTTGAACAGCTGTGATGGCGGAGCTTCCAATTTTAGTAACATGTCGTTTATACTGTGTAGTGGGGAAAAAAGTTCAAACTGAGTTTATCATTCAGTTCGTGTGTGTGTGTGTGTGTGTGTGTGTGTGTGTGCGCAAAGGACTAACAGATTAAGTGTGTTTTTTAGATGTTGTGTTTTCACAGGAAGTGTACTCACACACATACAAACACACATGCGTGGTCACTCAGACTCTCCGCTATTATTTACATCTGGCACGTTATCCCGCTTCCCCACAATACCTGCCACTTCTTTGTTTCCCTTAGGACTTTGCATTCTAGGTAAGCAGATATCCGCGTCACTGTATTGTTTAGTCGCACACACACACACGTATACTGTACACAGACTCTGCAGGTGGGATCGCTCCACTTTCCTCCCCAGGGAAGTGGAGATACTGATGTGGTGATAGCTGATAGTAAGGGTGGAGATCTTTTGAACAGTGTTTTGTAACACTTTGCAGCCACTGCACCTCATCTTGCAACTTCTCCCATGGCAACGACCCTAGCATTATCCTGCTTCCATGACAACCCATAGTGAATCCGACTTGACCTTCACCAGTGATTCAGTTTCTCTCCATCCACCTCCATTCTCTCCCTCCCTCCATCTCTGTCTCTCTTGTTCTCTCTGTTCAACATAACTTCCACTTCTTTTTTTTATTATTTCATTATTCTTCTGCTCCGTAGCCCACATTCTGTTTTTCTTTTTCTCTACTTGTGTGGGTGTATCCTCGCTTCTGTTACACAAGCAGTCGATACATCTACACAAGCTGATGTCATACTTCAGGGCACAGTCGGTTCATATGCACCCAAGTCAATGCTTCCTTCTGTGACTCAGTAGTTTAAGCTAGCGGACCTGTGGCTGCTTGTCGTTGGGCTGCAGCTGCAGGTGCAGATCAACCTGAGCTCACCTCCCCACAGAGGAACTATTGTTTCCTCTCCACAAGGGACACAGGCAGGGTTGAAGCAAGCTGGGACATATTGATACAGTAATGACGAGTCTTTGAGCGTTTACTTGCCGGTGTTTGCGGTTGTTTATCTGTGTGTCGAAAGGTTCATACTGTGCACGTTCATGAGTTTGTCACTGTGGCTATCGACCCGTCGGTCGTGACACTCTTAGCTGGTATGCGGATATCCTCGTCAGGCTGGCAGCTGAGCTTTTACACTTGGTCTCACAGGTTGTGTCATGCCTGCCAGATAAGTTCTTCACGAAAAACAATAGTGTTGCACAGCACATTCAGATTTTCCACATTATGCCTCTTTATTGGTTCTTCATTGAATTATCTGCTGTTAACTTCCCCCGAAGGTTGCAGTCCAATCGTCTGTGTTGTGTGATATGATATCAAAGTTGCCATGGTAACTGTTTGCATCTCCGAAGTGTGAGTACATTTTTTATTTTTTTCTTTGCTGTGGCATCGTACCCAGTAATGAAACTGCAGATGACAAGATGAGAGAGATCTCTCGCAGATTCATTCATTCTTTACCTTTCTGGCATCTCTCAAACACCCTGTCCTGCAGTTTACATGGCGTGTGTGCAGAGAGAGAAAGAGAGAGAGAGACTGCAACACAGGGATGGCTACTCATTTGTTAATTGATCCAGCTAGTTGAAGCCGCCAACAGAATGCCAGGGTTTCTAAGCCTGAAGATCAGGGATGAGTATCTGTAAGCTGCTTAGCAAGCCTGCTGGGAACTGACGAGATGCTTTGCTTCTCCGCTCCTGTGAGGCATAAACATCAGTAGGTTGCACAGTGGGCAGAAGGCCTGGCTCACTTGGGTATACATGAGTTGTGGGACCAGGGGTTGCACTGAATTGAGCGTGTATTAAAATAGGAAAGTCTTTTAAGCACTCTTTGATTCTCGGCCCACACTTCTTAACATGTGTCTGCATGATGAACAGGTCAACAAGATGGATGAAATGGAATTTGACTTATTAGTAGGTCATCAGTTATATCAGAGTTAAACCACTGTTTAAAAAGGCCCACGATTGTGCAGAATGTTCAGGAATTCATCTTTTTGCTGTTTGGTGTCATTGTAACTCTTAAATTTAAGTCATCCTATTTAGCATTTGTTAGCAGCAAAAATACACATTTAATAAAACACATTATAATTTACTTGTAAGCAGATATAAGTGTTTGTTAATGTATTTGTCAACCAATGTATCTGCTCCTGTGAGATATAATTGACAAATACTGTAAATTCATAAAAATGTGCTCATATCTTCTTCCAAATATATATAGCATGTTATAAACCATTTATTAAATGTTTATATACTTTATATAAATTAAGATTTTTTTCCAGCTCTAAATCTTTTTTTTGTGCAGAACATTGATTATATATTGTATTTTTTTTGGGTCCTCCCCATAGTCTAATGCTCCAACCTGCTTCACTGTCTGTCTGTAGCTATTTGCATTGTACGTGCTGTCTGTTGAGATGGAGACCACTCCAAAGCCCTTTGGTGAAGACCAAAGTTTTTACTGAAACCACTTCAGCACAAGTTCTGGTTTCACTTATGAAGCATTTTGTTATTGGTTGAGATGCACTCGTATAGGTCCGCTTTCAAAAGAGGACACAGCAGGGGAGTGTGAGATTGAAAAATCTGATGTGCTCTCTAAGTGTTGCACTTCAGTATGCAGCTCCTACTCAGCCACAAATGTCCAGTACTTATTACTTTCCAGTACACCGCATCCCTTTCTGCAGTAAGACGGCGATAAATAGTATTTTACCACAGTTCAGTCTTGTCTCTGATAGTGCTCCACCTTTGCCAAAATGTGATGGATATTTATAAACTGCAATTGAAATGCTATTGCTTTGCTGATAAATGCGATTTTCATAAAGTATACCATAATATGACCTGTCACAGCATTATTGATAATTCCATCGCAGACCTCTTATTGAACTCTACTTACTTCTCATTACATTTACACAATAATGTACATATAATGGTAGAATGTTTCTTGAATAATCAATACAAACGATTATTAATACTAGCTGATGCCACATATTTTCCCCAGGCAATAACCCATATGTAATATGTCAGACAGAGCTAAAGCTAAGGGGCTTTGGACCTTTTGGTCATGGAAATGTATGTGTGTCTCATTTTTCTGTACATGCAGATCTCACTCTGTCTTTCCACCAGGTCTCTATATGTATATGTGTCTTTCGCTCAATTTAGCTCTTTGTTTTCCTTTTCCTGACAATGCACTGCATATTCAGAAGAGGCAGCCTGTAGGTATATGAAAATGAAACACTCTCACTAGCTGCATGACCCTCCTTATCTCTTCCCTTTTGGTCATTTCCTTTTTGTGTGGAGACTTTAACCTTTCTTTGAGGTGTTATTTTTTTTGTTCAAGTATAAAATCACAATGCCTGATGTTAAGATTAATCAAAGAAAGAAAGGCAAAATGTTTGAGCTCCACAAGACATCAGCACTTACACGCTTGAAGAACCAGAATTTAATTTTAAGCATTTTGTCTCCCCCAATTTTTCGTACCTGTCATCACTTGTTATCATTTCATTTCTCTGTTTTCTGTTACCCTGTACCGAAAAAACAACAACTTCCATTATGTTCTCCGTTGTCCCAGTAACAAGTCACGTGTCCTGTATGTTTGAGTATCTCGTATTGCTGCATGAGCTTTGCACGCTGGGGTCTCTCTGTTTCTCTCTCTCTCTTGCTTTTCTTGTTTCCTCCTTTCCCCCTCTAGCTTCCTACTTTTCTCATCTCTGTTTCTCTGCTCTAGGAATGCTTGTGCTGTTGAGTGTTGTTCACGTGTTCCCTGTCTCCCTCTTTCTCTCTGTGCAGGGGATGTGCTGTTCCAGATGGCTGAGGTCCACAGACAGATCCAAGTGCAGCTAGAGGAGATGGTTGGTATTCTGAGCTCAAAGGGTTTGTAGCTGTGTGGTTCAACACCACACAGTCTCTATGAAACTTTGGCAGTGCAAAAGGTCTCATAATGTAATATTTTGTTGTCCCTGAGCTCTCGAGCCCCTGTGGGCAGTACATGGAAACAGTATAATAAAATGAACATTAACTCGTATTGAATGAACGGACATGCTGAGTTCGTATAAAGCCAGGCTGCTAATACTGGAGGTGGCTGGGGAAGTGGAGTGAGTTAATTGAGCAGTATGGCATTCTGGGTAATATGCTTGTGTGATGAGTTGTCCACAGCTCGTCAATATTAAGTTCATTAGTGTGTTCGGTATAGAGGAAGCCCTGGGCAAAGGTGATCTCATGTGGATGCCCTGGAGCTTGAGCCAGATGCTCTTTTATGTCTCTATCTGCCGCTGTGCCTGTACTAACGGTCCACATGCACGTAATGCTTCCTCTTCCACGTACCAACCATCTTGTAGTGGCTCCTCAGCAGGACTCCAATCTAAGAAATCACAATCGAACAAAATGTACAGTCCTCACTCTGCAAAAATGCTTTCAGCCACTTTGAGCTGAATTGGCTCGATCAAAAGATTATACTCCCCAAATCAGATCTTTTTTTTAATTTTAAGACATCCAGTTTTGTCCATTAAACTGTATAATTTAAATGTAGGACAGATCTTAACCCGTTGCACATATTTTAACTCATGCACATACGTATATTGCTGTTATTTATCAAAACCAGACTTTCAATTTAGATTTTTCATTCAGTTCATCCAAGATTTCTGAGTTGGAAATATGTAAATGGTAATATGTAAATGTAAACTGTTCTTTAAGATAACGGACTTTTATCATTAACAGTTGGTATATGCAAATTATTGTCAGCAGAGCAAATATTGAACATTTTATTCTGATATAGTATCCGGTTCTTCAGGCAGGTCAGTTTACAATCTAGTGACTAAATATTGTGTCAGATAGCACTGAATCAGTGACAGTGACAGTGATTTGCAAGCTGAGAGAGGCTTCACTGGCCAGGACTTTGTTGATAAAACATTTATTCAGTGACTGAGTAATTGAGGATAACACGTTTATTTTCATAACTTATTTGTCTGTTGCATACAACCTAATGTGGACAACTTTGTCGTTGACCTTGGTATCCACATGCAGTCTCCATGAATTATTTTGTGATTTAATTGTATTTAACTATTTTTGTGCTCCCCCCCTCCCCCCAGTTGAAATCCTTCCACAACGAGCTGCTCTCTGAACTGGAGAAGAAGGTGGACCTGGACTCTCGTTATCTGACTGTGAGTATCTGATTGGCTTGTTCTCCCGGAGCCCGAGGACGGCCTCAATCCAATAAGTGCCCTCCATATTCTATATCATTTTTAGTGCTTTATGTTACGTTACATCCAATCTGTTGAGGCCTGATTTGACCAAAGTGATAACAGAGGTGGAGGTGAAGTTGTGTTTTAGCATCAGGATCAAAGTCTGTCTCTGAGCCCATTAGAGAATGTGTGTGTGTGTGTGTGTGTTTTTTAAAGAGATGATTTGAAATAACATTTCACGTCTGCTCACCCGTCAAGGGTAGACTGATTATAATAAACCCCTCCTGGAGTGTGAGTGTGTGTAAGCACTGTGGAGCTGGTCTACATGAGATATCTTTAGAATGAGTGGGTTGCAGCCTGAGTGTATAGCAGCACTGCTGCGTTGTTGTTTAGGGGGATGGGATAATGTTGCCATTATTGTATTGTATTGTACTGTTGGAAGAACCACGTTACGAGCTGCTTCGGCTTACAGGCACTGAGTCACTTACACACACTTAATATGATATTGCTCTTAAATTAAATTAAAAAAGGCTTGTTTTCAGGCTTCTGGTATCGAGACCTAACAAAGGGGGCTTATCAGTAAAATCTGATTTTGTAATGTTGAGTTCAAAGCGCTTTGATTCGTCATTTATGTTTATTTTGATCTATCTTCAAGTAATCTTGGACTCCATACACATCTGCCAAATTATTGTTCGCTGTTTACATTTATATGGAAAAAGATATGGAAATGTTTCATGCTTCTTACATTAGTTCAGATGCGTCAACTATTTTAGACATTTCTATCGTGAAGTATCCCTGAGGTTTTAACATCCATTACTTTTAATGAATTTCCTACCGCTCTGCTGTGGTGATAATAGCAGTCATTTTGCTTCAGACTTTGTGAATTAATCATCTGAAATTTTGACTTCAAAAAGACTCGAAGGAAAGCTCTCTGTTTTCCAAGGCTTCAAGTGTGTGTGTGTGTGTGTGTGTGTGTGTGTGTGCTGTTCCCAGTGGTACATTTTGCTTTGTACTCCGTCTCTCTTTCTCTTGTCACGCATAATGACTTACGCAGGGTTTTACAACACTGAGGTCAGAATTTGGGCATTCAGTAAACCTAAAATGCAGAAATAAATGCACATAGATATTTATAGAGAAATATTTCTGGCAGATAAGCTGCAAGAGACAAGGGTCAGATTACCAAAATTAATCTACTGCCCACTCTGTTTCTAACTAGATTTAATCACAATAATAATCTGTCTGCAGTAGTAGCCAGTGATGAGAGTCATGGGTACTGGCGCTGCAAACAAAAGTCAACAAGCTTTTGATTTGTTAATTAGAAAGAACATTTCAGCTCAAATGAGGCAGATGCTACAGGGATATAATCTTGTTTATCCAATTTCACCCTGCAAACTTTTCAGAATACCCAAATGAGTCTTCCCTAACCATCACTACACTGTGCGTGGAGGGTGGGGGGAGCCCCGGCATCAGGGAGTTAAAAATATGAATAGCAGAGCAACCCATAAAGGTTGTACTGCTTTGTAAATGTAAATGCAATTATTATTTTTTTGTTAATTGTTGTGAGGTCGCTAGTTATTGAGAGGTTTCCAGCTCAGCTCAGCTCAGACCCACAGAGCTAATACCACCCACTGCCTGTGTCCTACTCCATGTCCTCCAGTGACAACAACGGCTTCTTTTCAGCTTCCTTTTCAGCCAAAAGGTACCTAGAGGATACCTACGTCCTCTGTGTCTTGCAGTACGCAAATGTAGGTGTTGAACCCTCATGCATGAGCTCTCCTCAGCCAATGTTGCCTCGTACAGAAACCACATAAGCTTTGTCACACCAGACACAGTTACTATAGCAACAGAGCTGGTTCAGCTTGGAAACAAAGTTGTTATTCTCAATAAATAAATAATTAAACAAGCAAATGAAATAAATCAACTCTGGTTGTAAAAGGACTAGACCAATCGTTTTGCTACAAATCACACGTTAGGTTTGGCTTTGCAGGCTGCCTCTGATTTCTTTTCTTTTCACCACCCTTAGAAAATAGACTTGAAATGTGCCAGAGATGGGTAATCACTTACAGTGGACGTTTTAAGAGACACAATCAAGAGCTTTGTTGTTGTAAAAATCAAACCTGGAAAAAAAAAAAAAAGCATGGCTTTGTGTTTATGATCCGACTTGTCCTCCCCATGTAGGCTGCCCTGAAGAAATACCAGGTGGAACACAAGAGCAAAGGGGAAAGTCTGGAGAAGTGCCAGGCTGAGCTGAAGAAGCTGCGCAGAAAGAGCCAGGGCAGCAAGAACCCTTCCAAGTACGGAGAGAAGGAGATGCAGGTGAGCCTCAGAAGTAAACAATTGGGATGAAGATGTCTCATTACCGTCGCAATGGACTGCTGATGAATTCAGAATTACATTTCTTCCATTGTGAAGGGCTACTGTAAAGCACAAAAAGATGCATTATTAACACTCAAGCCAGTTTGTAGCCCTGCTGTACTTTTAGCAGAGTTTGCGTGCATGTGGGTGACTGTTGGATTGGATTTGTATGAGTCTTAGTGCAAAATAATGACTTTATTCCTCATAAAGAGAAATCACAAAACAGCAAGGATGGGGGATGGGGGAGGAGGCGGTGGCGATGCGGTGCCCTGAGTGGGAAGGCAAATAGTGGAGGTTTGAATATAAATTGTGTGGCCTCGCCAATTTTTCACACATCCATACACATGCAGCAGGCACATAGACACAAATGTTAAAGAGATAAAAAGATAAGCTACACTAATTGATGTACTGAAGGATGCATTAACTTAAGCCAATGTGTTTCTGCACACGACTTTGATCAGGGTTTTAACAGAACGAGTAAAGCTTGTGTGTGTATACACCACAAAATAGCTTACTCGGCTATCCTCTAAGGATGATTTACCTGAAGCACAGACATTTCAAGATAAAAGCTTAAAGCAGTGCTCTATTATTTACTAAGATTATGCCATTTATAGTTGTTTATTTTGTTCTTACACTGTATATAAGAAGGAACATGTTTGATATTTATTATATAGCATTCTGCTGTAATTTTCTTTTGGGGGGATTTTTGTGTTTTGTTTCAAAATTAAGTCAGAATGTGGACACTGAAGGAAAAGTGATGTGAAGATTTATATCAAAGACAATATCTTTTGCAACAGCTTTGGTCTTCAGTATCATATGGCCGACCATTACATTTAGTAAAAATGTATAAATATCAAACTGAAGCAGTCGCATGATTCACTGACCGAACAAAGCCCTGTTTGTTTTGGTCATCATCATTCATGTGATTGTTTCCATAACAAAGCAACCTCCGAGTGGCAGCTCAGGTGAAATTTAATTTTGATGAGGTGGAATGAACCCTTGTTGTTAGACGTTATGACTTTAGTCATATTCAGTTTTCCATTACTTGGCCACCTACTTGACAGGGGAGGTAGTGTTCTTCCTCCACATAGACAAACACACGTACCATCTCTGTATTAAACTTAAGCCTTCACTGTGGTGTTGTTCACAAGTCATTTGTTGGTTAAGTCCTGTAACCTGTTGCTGTCAAACTGAGAAAAAAAATGCCAACAGGAAAACAGTTCTTTCACCAGGATATCTCTAGAAGCTGGAAGTCTGACTGCCTGGAGGGGCGGAAACCAAAATCTCGAACAGGTCGAGGCCTGCAGGGTAATAGCCGAGCTGTTGTTTTCTCGTTGTGATGTGTAGCCGCCCATGACGGATTCTGATCAATAGCGGGACTTGAAACATAACTCTTCAAACACGCAAGGCTACAATGTTTCATAGAGTCCATTGGGTATGGAAACGTTGCTCTTTGCTACCCATGTTGTAGAATAAAGCACCTCCTCTGCCCAGGGCTCTGAGTTTTTACAGTCACACACGCACACAAACATCTGCCCTTTCTTGTCGGATGGTATGACAGTACTGGTTGATCTGGCTGCTGTGTCATATTGAGTTTGTTCCACTGTGTCAGGAATGCCATGAGGAGATGAAGTGTCAAAGCGTGCAGCAGTCCAGCTTTGCAGGGAGCGGGGCTGGGGATGGGAAGGATGTGTGAGCGCACTAAGCCAGTAAAACTCAGTCATGAATGGCAAGTTGTTACATGTTCCGTACTGCCTCGTGTGTTGGATACGTAGGTCTCTGTGAGGTTAGGTGGAGCACAATTTGACGAACAGAAACAAGAATGGAGGAATCTTTTATTGCAAATCAGTTAGTTTTGTCCAAAAAGGAAAAGGAAAATCAAGAAATACAAATCTTAATCCATATTAAGTAAGTAACATTTATTTATACAGCACTTTTTACAGACAGAAGTCACAAAGTGCTTGACAGGAGTAGAAAACCAAAATTAACACAATATGAGCATACAAGGGGCCAAATAATTACCAAAGTTTTTAACACGAGACGTATTTAGATAGTAGTATTAAGTATTTAGTATGAATTAGTATTAAGGGCCCATAGAAGCTGTAATATTGATTAAACCCCAGAATACCAATATGTTGGACTTACCTACCGTCAGTTTTGCATTTTTAGAGCCTTATGAGTAGTGATGGTAATTTAGAGTTCACAGGGGTTTCTGAAAGGCCACAGAGGCGTTAGAAATAAAACAGTTCAACCCCTGAGGAGTATGAAAGTGCTTAACCATTACAAAATATCTTGTGTGCAATATTTTAAAATGTATCCTAACCGTGGTGCAAAAAAAGAAATGTTGATACTCCTGGCCTTTCTTGGTAATCTGCCGAATAGACTTTGATATATTATTTTGTCTAATTGGAAGTTTGGCCGGATGGTGACGACAGACAAAAGGTCAGGGGTTCACTAAAAAGTTAAGGATTCTTCCACCGAGTACCATGATGCCATGTTTCGTCGCCCTTAGTGCGTACCGTATGATACAGTGTCTTGCTGTGGATCAAAGATGATGTGGCGGCAGGCGGCCAATTGCACAGCAAAAATCCCAACAATTTCAACTTGGAGTAGTAGCGCCGCACTCTTACTTTGTCTCTCTGACTGAGCGATCGGCCCCATCTGCGCTGAGGAGCAAGCTCATCAGGCTCCAGACTCATAATGTCAGTTAGCAGAGAAAAGGAAAATCAATCTCCTTTTATCCATTTTCAGCCTGCTCCCTTCCACTGATCATATCACGGCTGTAGGCGTGTGACGGAGAAGTCAACTCGTTTGTGCCAGAGTCCCCCGGGGAGGACGACACACTCAGAGGGAGAGAGCCCTGCACTCTTTCAAGACGCTTTACAATTACATCCACCTTGAAAGGCTCAGCCAGTGACCAACGTCTAAGACTATTTAGTTTAAATTGACAGAGATGGGTACTTTCAGGCAATACGAGGCAGTTGAGAAAGTACAAGTATATGTGGCTAAGGCAAGATCAACATTTCCTTATCTTCCTCCTCGTCCTCCTCCACCACATCTTTGTTATTCTAGCAGATGAGAGGCACAGAAGTCCTCTTTTATATCTCCTCTCTTTTCATTAAAAAGTAAAGTATGTCTGAGCGCAGTCTGGCAGCGGCCACAGATGGCGGCCGCATTTCATTGATTTCTCTCTCTCTCTCTCTCTCTCTCTCTCTCTCTCTCTCTCTCTCTCTCTCTCTGTCTCTTTGTCTGTCTTTCCTCCCTTCCCTGTTCTCTCCTGTCTTCAGACACTTCCACTGTGCCATCTCCTCAATGGATAAAGCCCCTGCCAAAATGCTAATCAGCTCATTATGTAGATCAGTGGAGTGGACCAAGGTAGCAGTAGAAAGGGGATTCATCGAGATAAACTCCTTTGCATTGCATAGGCTGTTAATAAGAGCTCAGACGGAGATAGGGAGACGGAGTTCAGAATTAAGAATGAATGTCTCGAGATGTTTGATAAGCTGCGGGTTACTTCAGCTTGGTGTCATAAAATTGAAAAGTGAATCCGACCTGGGATCGTGGATTCATATGGATGGGGGAGAAGGGCGCTGTTGATATGCAAGTGCAGTGGATAAACACTGACAAACACACCCAGCAGATTTAAAGCGGTTACTGTAGGTGCTTACTGTTGTACGCCCTGGAGTGTTACAAAACAATTCTTTTGAATCCAAAGAATGCTGATGATGAAGGAACTGAAGAGCAGACCTAAGCAGCTCTTAACTGTGCAGGAAAAATGCTTTTGAATCCCCGCAGGAAAGAAAATGAGTATCAAAGGTGTTGACTTTGTGAATCGTCTGTATGCTTCGCTTTTGGAAGGGTGTGAAACCCTCCCGTCAGTGATTGTAATTACTGGAAGCTGTATTAGTGTTCAGCGCAGTAGAGTGCAGACTGCATATTTTGTCAGGATTTCGTCCTGGATATGTCAGTGTGAAGGGGAGGCAGCAATGCTGATCTGTTAAAGCCTGCATGTAAGAATTGCATTGACGTGTTGCAGGTTTCATTTATATTCAGAACTTTTGCAAAACAAGTCATTCCAGCTATGATGTAACCTGAGGTTGCTCAGATATAATAGTGGCTGCTGTCTGCCCGGGCCTTTCCCGCCTGCAGTCATTGTCTTGGTTTACTTTGGTGACCTTTTGAATGGTTTGAGAATTGTCCCAGTTGGATTTGACAAGCCCTTTAGCTCGTTGAGGTGTTTGCTCAGCCCTCTAACTGAACGCTGTGCCTGTAAAGAGCTAAAGCAACTAACTGAACCAGTTTCAAAGAACTTAATTTGAGCTTAAGGTGTACGGAAAGAACAGAATAAGGTCAGGCTGTTCTCAGGAGAAAAAAAATGCGTTCATCATCCTTTCATCCTTGTCTTGCTTGATTTGACAACTTGGCTCTGTGGATTTGTGTAGGGGGTTTAGGTGGATTTCTACCACTGCGAGTGCGAAAGGCCGTTCCTAAAAATGTAAGCATCATTGATGCACCTAAAATATTTCTCCACACATGGAATCCTAATGAACTAACTTGTTGCTTTTGGCAGTGGGGAAGTAGTGTACTCTGGTGGTTACTAAATGAGATACATCTGCACTGTGTGGTGGCACCACAGGATCATACATTTAGCTAGTTTGCCTTTTTTTATCGTTCATCTTTATGAGATGTAATGTAAAAACTTTCTAAAATGTATTCCAGTGCTTTGGGAATACTGAACTTGAGGAAGTATGACAATTCTTCTCTCTTACGGCTAAGACTGAAATGACAAAAGTAATATCCACAAACTTGAGACAGTGTTTGTCTCTACCATCATTTCCTAATATGAAAGGGTATTGGAGTTATGTGTCAACAAACAGGGGAGCAATTTTTATCATTGTAAGCATTCAGAACAAAGTGTATTTGGTGATTACCCATGACACGCCAGCTTGATTTGTGTACCAAAATAAACACATGTATATTTGTATTTGTTTACAGTTGTGTAAGAAAACCTTACCCCATAGGAAACTTCAGCCAATATCCCTAAGAAAAGTTCAGATAGGTCAAATCCTTACAACTAAATATAACCCTCTCTTCTGTCAGTACCACTCAGCTGATGTTACAGGATTAAAGCCATGCATGTCAACCTACTTCTAGACTACGGTATCGAAAACTTTCAGTTCCCAACATGCAAACTCTGCTTTTTGTTAATAGAGTGCCTTACTTGGGTATGCACACACTCTAAAAAAAAACCTAAATGCCACTTCCTCCTAAAAATAAGACTTCCTGTAGCTTCTCATCACTGCCACTGTAGTGTGTGTGTGCGTGTGTGTGTGTGTCTGTGTGGCACCGCCATTGCCCATTCTCTGTGTGTGTATGTCAGCTTCAGGCCTCACTCCCTTTCTGTCTCTGTTACTCACTCTTAAACAATTATTAAAACACCTGCTATTTGTTATTGTCTGACACGTAAAATCGATAAGTGGATTTTGTGAGCAATTCCACCTCGACACTGCGGGATCTTCAATCATAATTGCCTTGCCTCGGTAGCACTCAGGAGGGAAAATCTGGCCTGAGAAAGTTACTGAGTAAGGCTCTTTCCTTGCACAACTATTACCGCCACGGTGCACTTAATCCCTAATTGCTACAGTGGAGCTCTGTGGTGATTGGCAGTAGAAGACTGAGCCGGACTGAGCAGCTCTAAGTGTGAATGGGTGTAATTGTGTGAATGTGAAGAAGGGTGTTATTAAAAATAGAAGTACTTAGATAGCTGCTTTGACCCTTTCCTTGTCAGACCTTCTGTCCATTGGGCCTAATGCTGTGAAGGCCCTGCAGTGCACCAGTAACTAAAACGTCTTTGTCACCGTCTCAGGTGTAAAACCCTATAACGATAAGGATTAGGCGTATGAAACAAAAGAAAATGTGGACATCTTTTGGGACGGACACTGGCATGGAGTGTTTCTTTTGTCCATATTATGTCCCATGTTCATGTGTCATTGTGTGTCCCCCACCAGTTTGTGGAGACCATCAGCAGTAAGCAGACTGAGCTGGACACCTTCATCGCCGAGGGATACAAGACAGCCTTGTCTGAGGAGCGTCGCCGGTACTGTTTCCTGGTGGACCGCCAGTGTGCCGTGGCCAAGAACAGCAGCGCCTACCATGGCAAGGTAAGTGTCAAACGACTAACAGAGTTTTTTTTTTTTTACTATCAAAGGAAAACAAACATGAACGCAATGGAATCAGAATAGATAAGGATGTATTTCAGTCATGGCTAACGTTTTCAAGAAGACAGTTGTTTAAATCAATGCTGCCAATTTAAATATTTTGGTTTCAAATCTCAAGTATTTCTATATGTCATAAGCAAAACATCCAAGGTAAATATTTAGTTTTTTTTTTAATTAAGAGTTTTCCACTAAAAAATCTCCGCCAATCTTCTTCAGCAGGACTGCGCGGGTGTGTTTTGATCACATTTGATTGATTGTGATGACAACACAAGCAAACAACCCCTCAACTGTCATCAAATGGAAATGTTGCTGAACTCTGATTGGTGCATTGAAATGACACCACATTTTTTCCACCTGAGCCTCGCCAGGTTATCATTATTGTAGGGAATCTCCCATTTGAAATAAGCAGACATGTTCTAACTTTCTTTCTTTCGTCTTTTTTTTTTTTTTTTTTTTTACATTCCAATCGCAGGATTCAGATATTATTGCTGTTACCCGAGCCATAGCCTTAGCCTTTTGCTTATTATTATTATTATTATTATTATTATTATTATTACTATATCTGTATCATGCAATCACAATGTTGAAAGAAAAAAACACAAACACTAGCGACTCACTTTTCTCCTGAAACAGCTTCCATTATGTTGTGAGCTTCTTTCAGCGGTTTCACCATTTGCAGCGCTTTCTTTTTAAATGCTGCATGTGTTGTCAAATTGGTGAAGATGTTCCTTCATTTGCTTATGTTCTGTTTATTTGCAAGTGATTTTTTTTTTTTTTTTTATGTTTACTTTGCAGTGCATTTGCATTGCGCTCTCACTGTCACCGTAGTTTTCGGTACTTTTGATCTCTCAACATTTTCTCTCCGTTGTATCCAAAAAGGGATATGTGCGGCGCTTGTTTGGTCAATTTATATAATTCCTTCCTTTCTGCTATTGTGTTGATTCTAGCCAGCTACTCCCCATCTGTCATCTGTGTTTTATTTCAAACTCACCTGCTGTAAACCATTGTTCAGCCAAGAGAGCATACGAGGAGATATATAATTCAAAGTCGCATTAGCTTTGACCGCTCACAGGGGCCTCTTCATTTTAAAAATTCATTAAGACTTTAGACAATGCCCAGCTGAAAGGCATATCTGAAGCTGTAATCCATCATTGCACCGTTGAGTGTCTGGCCAACTTTTTGTGTAGAGAACTGCCTCGCCTGTTTGGTTCATGAGAGACTTTAATAGGAAAAGGCATCAAAACGCTGAATGCAGAGAAAAAAATGATTTGAAATCAAAGCTCAGTGCAACAAACAGGACAAGAGTTGCAAACTGTTTCTCACCCATTTTGTTTACAGCAGTCCGTAGAGGATTTTGTTATACCTGCTTGTTATTTTCACTTTGCTGCTGACATTTAAAGCAAAAAACCCTTCAGATCTGAACAGACCTATATCTTACCATCAAAAGTAATGGAGCGATATTAAGGATTTCGGGTTTTTTATGCTTGTTGTGTTGTGTCTGTATGTGTTCGTGACAAATGTAGGCCTATCCATTCTCCAAGAATTTTATATTCTTGGATAATGAAGAATATCAGTCTCCTAGGAGTGGGTGTGGGTGTGTGTTTTTACTGTGCTGCTGCTTCTTTTTTTCAACATGGAGTCTAGTCATTAATCAGGATGGGGGTGTGCGTGGGAAGAGTTCACCTTCAGCAAACTGAAGAACCCTCTCCCAGAGGGGGTGTGTGTGTGTGTATGTGTGTGTGTGTGCCACAAATTAGCACATACAAAGGGACAAAACGTCAGTGTTTTGTATGTGTGTCCTTGCGTGTATACTGTACTGTAGAGTTTTCCACAAATGTGTAGATTTCTGTCCTTCAATTAAACTGTTTTGATGGTTGTGGAAAGAACAGCCGTGTCCACAGGCTGTAAGATGCTGCAGTGGGCAGCTTGGATGTATGTCCGTATGTCTGTCTGTCCCACAGCATCACCCACGCAGCACATTATCATAGTTGTGCAAAGGGCAGTGGTCAAGGATACAGAGTGAGGATAAACCTTTGAGATCTGAATGTTTTTTTTATTTTTCATTGCGAATCACTATTTAATAGTGAACCGTTGACTGAGCTTTTCTTTAGTCGCATTGCAACTACATCAATACCATTGTATGCCTCCTCGCCGGCGACAGTCGTGGCTGGAGGCATTATTTTTTCTGGTTGTCCTATAGCCCATTCTTGTGAACCCAATATCTCTCACTTGGAGGAAATGTCTTAACATTTTGCACAGACAACCTCTTGGACTCAAGGATGAACTGATTATAATTTGGTGGTCAACGGTAGAGGTCACTGTGACCTAACAACACATGTTCTTGCCAAAACTCAAGAATTATTATGCCAATTTCACACCCATTTCTGTTAGGATAAAATTATGATATTTTGAACCAACATAGATGTAATCTGCAACTTGAGTGGTTGGTAAATACATACAAGTAACTGCGAGGTGGTTATTTTAAGAAACTATTTTATGGCATATACTATATCATGTTTATTATTATTATTTTTTTCTACAATCTTTCCTTCCTACTTTCAGGGTAAAGACCTTCTGACTCAGAAGATCCCAGTTTGGCAACAGGCTTGCTCAGACCCCAACAAGTTGCCAGAGAGGGCCATGCTCCTGGCCCAGCAGATGGGCTCAGCTGCCCTTGGGGGCACAAGCCCCCTTCATACCTCCAAATCTAACTTGGTCATTTCAGACCCTATCCCTGGGGCCCAGCCTCTTCCTGTGCCCCCAGAGCTGGCTGTTTTCATGGGCAGTGGTCTGGGACACCCAGCGGTGAGTTATGTGAATAATTGGCTGATGGAAGCTAAAAAACACACGCTCACTTTAAGTCGGAGCAAATACATTTTAATTTTGCTGCTATGCTGTGGTCTTGGATAGGACTCAAAAGGTATGGCAATTTATCCTTGTTTTTGTTAAGAGAAGTGAATTACATAACTATAATCACTTCACTTCAATTTCCTTAGTGGTGCCACTATGAAGGAGTTATGGGTTCTCGCCTAATTTCAGCTAGTCCACCTTTTACCCTCCATGAATGTGCAAATCAGACAAAGATTCTTCTTGTCTCACTTTAAAGATGGCACTGAGGTTTATTTAGAGTCTACATTTAATTTCATGACTTAGATACATTTTTACTAGACTTTTCTTTAAAGTCAACTCTTTTTTTTCTTTAGATTAATTAATATGATTGCAACAGATGTTAATCATGACATATTATCACTTGAGCTTAATATAAATATGTTATTAAGTAAGTGCTTGTTAGTATTTCACAGGCTAAGATATTATCACAATTTCACTTATTGATCCATACATATTTTTCTTTATTCCAGAGGCTGATGGGCCCCGATGGTATTTCAATGGTAAATGGGACAACAGGAGTCCATGGGGAGGAATATTGGACGGATGGTGGTACTATATCCGTGCCCCAAGTCAGGCCTTCATCCCCTCAGACCCAGGCGCAGGGCCAGACCCAGCCTCAGCCACAGAGACAGGTCAGCGATGTCTACTCCAACACCCTCCCTGTCCGCAGGCCTGCTCCCGCCAAGAATAAGAACCCCGTGGGTAAGATATCCAAACACTGCTAGAATTTAATGAGCATCAGTAACACTGCAGCAGAAAAGAAAATCACAAGCAGAATATTTGATTGAGCATCCAGCCTATTCCTATCATTTTACTTAAAGCTACACTGAGGGGTATTTTAACATCTCATGAATATTTTCAATTATAATAACATTATCACCTTCCTATGTCTAAGTTAAATTGCAATGGTGGGCCATTGGGATGAGAACTGCTGCTGTTTAGTGTCTGAAAGGAGGAGCAGGTAGGTTCATGTCACTGACCAAGGTCTCTGATGCAAACATTACAGGAGAGACACGAACCCTGCCCAGGTCCAGTTCCATGGCAGCAGGCCTGGAAAAGAACGGGCGCGCTCGTGTCCAGGCCATCTTCTCCCATGCTGCAGGTGACAACGGCACCCTGCTCAGTTTCTCTGAGGGAGATGTAATCACCCTGCTAGTGCCTGAGGCCCGCGATGGCTGGCACTATGGGGAAAATGAGAAGAACAAGATGTAAGTAATGTGCTTATTCACTCCAATTTGTCTGAATCCATATTGTGAGATCAGATAAAGAACCGGTCTCGCATGTTGGTACGGGTAATGTAGAGTACAAGTTAACAAAGTGCTCACTTTTCTCAGGCGCGGCTGGTTCCCATTCTCCTACACACGTGTGCTGCCTGAAAGCGACAGTGAGAAGCTCAAAGTGAAGTATGGAGCATTTTTCTGTCGTAAACTGTGTCGAGTTAATGAGCCCGAATGAACCCATGTCTGAGGCTGTTGTGTTTTCTTGCCTTCCCAGCCTGCACCATGGGAAAAGTAGCAGCACGGGGAATTTGTTGGAGAGTGATGCATCACTGCCCACACCTGACTATGGCCTGACTGCCCGACTGCTGGCACAGAGCCTAGCACAGACCCGCCCACGGCCCTACAGCATGGCAGGCTTTGGCACACAGGTGGGTACAATTTAGCATATGTAGTACCCGTTAAAAACACACAAACACTTCTTTCTCTTGCTCACTTAATTTGTAGCCCTCAACTGGTTTAGTCTTGTATTTTCCATAATTGGATATGAGTAATCCTGCAGTAGCTGTAAAGGAGACTTTTGCTCAGTTTCTGCTGCCGCCTAGTGTTTGAATGCAAGTACAGCAGGTAATTCAGTCCTAAACAAGCACACAATGTAACAAGTGTTACTTTGATCTTTTCAGCCTGCGATTGAGGATTATGACGGCCGCTTTGCCACAAGGTAAGTCCCTTTTCTGCCCTGCCTTTTGAGTATTGACTGCTGATCTGAATTGTTTAACTTGGATAGTTTGGAAGTAGTTACTTATTAGAGGAAGACACAAGAGCCAAACGCCTCAGCTGAATGGCATTTCACCTGATACCAGTTACTTCATGCTGGAATATTCAAGAGACAGCAAGGCAACTGATTACTATACGCAGTGTCTAAATTTAATGCTATATACACGTTCTAAGCAGGTTCAGAGTATGTTGCGTAGTGGACAAAATGTGGTACATGCATGCATAGATTATTCTCCAAAGAGTCAGTATGGATCCTAAAAAGTACCTGATTTTTTTTTTTTTTTTTAGTGCAGTGTTGTAAACTATTGTCACAAAATACAATGACCAGTTGCCAAACATGACAAATATTAGGTAGTAGTCAGATAGCACAAGGAAGAACCTGAAAAAACAGACAATTTAAAAAAAGTATTTAATGTTTAGCAGAATGATATGCTTTCACTCTGTACATTTTAATTTCCAGATTTCAAAGTCATAGTCAAAGCACATTTGTTTTTAACCAACTGCAAAGAGTATTCCATGATAAATAGTATTTAATAAATACAGCATACAGTTGATATGTGTGGGACACTTGGATCCACAGTGTCTGAAACCATACAATCACCCATATTTGCACAAGATAAGCAGTATTTGTTGTTGTTTGCTGTAGAATATTTTTTCCATTATTAGTTAAGTCTGTAAGATGTCACAAAATGTGACAAATTTCAATCTGCCATTTTCAAATTACATGTCTTGTCTAACCAACAGTCCAGAACTCAAATATATCCAATTTACAATAATACAAAAAGGGAAAAGCAACAAATCTTCTTGTGAGAAGCAAGTGCCAGAGAATTTTAGCTTTTTTGCTTTCACAATTTACTCAACAAATAATAATTATCAACCAATTGGCCATTCATTTTTTGTTGATCGACTAATTGATTAATAGACTGATTTCTCAACTGGTAACAAATATATAATTAGGCCCAAGCGATTAGATTTTGGTGTATCGTTAAAATACCCACCTCATGAGATGTATGCACAGTGTTTCCTTTGAATATTTTTTACTATGTCTTTTTTGTCCTTTCCTCTTACTTACTTAACTTTTTAAATAGCTCTTTAAAGTAATGAATGCAGTCTAGCATTGCAGTGTCTCAGTTCATAGTCAGAGTACTCTTCTTGGCACAGTGTGTTATCACTGTATTCCTATCAAATCCTTGCTGACTCAGGATATTGTGTGAGGTTAGGATTAGGGATGATGCCGTGCCTGTTTCTGTCCAATCAGGGAGTACATCTGTGTGTGTGTGCACGTGTGTGTGTGCGTGTGTGTGTGTGTGTGTGTGTGTGTGTGTGTGTGTGTGTGTGTGTGTCAGCGAGAGAGTGAGAAATGCCCTACGTGCACTCGTATTAGTGTTTGGTGGAGTACATGTTGTGACGGTAGACATCACGCTAACCTCATCTCAGTCATCACTGCTTGTCAGCCTGGGGCTTTGGGCACCGGTGTCAAGCTGTTTTACATACTCTTGTCTGCTCTGAATGTGTTTTTCTCTGTATCAGTATTTTAAGACAACACTGTCCTGCAGGGTGTATTCACCCCAACAGACTTATCTAACACTACATTCCTCCAGCTAAGGAGATGACTTGATTTTCTCATCAACCTTAACTTCTGGGGTTTGTCTACTTTTCAGTGACAGACAGAGGCAAATATTCACTAAAGCCGCTTAATATAGGCCGTAATATCAAACCGGCAAATTTATTTGGATTCAAAAAGTGTTGATGAGGGAATTGGAAGTCCAATCTTCCTGATCATGGCAGTCGTGTTTGGAGCTGGAGCTGTAGGTGGGGCTACATATGTTTCATGACCCCACCTACACTTCTCCAAAACTCTACGCTGCCTCCTTGTGCCTGTCTTGTCTTTCTCCATTTCTCTCTGAGTGTGTCCGACCTGGCAAGCTTCCTTCTCTCTTTGTTCCACAGTGACAGTCCTGATGGCAAATTGATTTCGACTGTGTGAGAACAGACATAAAGACAGACACAGACAGCTGCGGATAGCACAGGGGCCTCTTCCTCCCCATCTTTCCCTCCTCTTAGCCTCCCTCCTGTCCACTTATCTCCACCTCTCCTCCTCTGCCTCCACACACACCCCTTCTCCAAGTGGAAGAGGCCAGTTTCATCCCTCCTTTCTGTCCTCTCTTCCTCCTCGGGTCCCTCCTTTCCTCCTTCCGTCCATCCTGGGTGCTGCTGCTGGTGGTGTCGATGTGGACAGTAGCGGTTGGTGGGTGGAGGATTGCGTTGAGCGAGAGAGCCAGAGCGGGGCCTACCTGCTCGGCATGCAGCGATATGGACTCTGAATACTCTATCTCTGATCACAGTCCACCATCACGGACTGATCTCTCAAGAGACTGCCTTGGCTACTGCTTGTCTTTCATGCATGTACATGGTTGTGTCATTTTGTCAAACTAAAGGACATGTTCATGTACTGTACAAGTGCCAAAAGACTTTAATGTCGTTGTACTAAAGCCACTGGCTGAATGGCCTTTTTAAGCACACGTGGGCCCAGTATTATCGAGTTCCCACCCAACACACATATGCTCAAAAAAAGCTTTGTTTCAAGTAAGGCTGTGCAGCAGATTACTATGTTTCTGTTCTGAGAGATCCCGTAGGTCGCGCTGTGCTTCCTTGTGTCAGTGCTAGACTTGATTTTCCGTCCAGAGGGTGTGTGTCATATTTGCCTTACTTTGCTTCTTTTCTTTTCTATTAAACACATACTTTATGTGCAATGAAGCACATGTTCAAATTGAGCTTCTAGAATATACAGAATATATATCTACATATATAAATTGTTTCCGTCAGTCAACCAAATTGCACTGTATTATGATCATTGGAAAAAACGAGTTTTCATATAAATTTACAATTAAACTTTCCACTCTCAGCCCCATAAACATTTTTTTTTGCCATTCTTGGCTGAACTTACTTTCAGAGTTGCTGGTAAAAATTAAAATGCCTCACTCAATCACCTTCAGTATGGTCTTTTTTCTGAAGCTATTGAGTTTGGAGGGGTCTTCTGTTGAGTAATCTCAATAAC